>PVJX010038231.1:0-16448 GCA_004027295.1 Dolichotis patagonum
TGATATAATTGCATGTATATTTGAGTGGGTAAGATGGATGACCATATTGTTGTTTTTGTCAGATCGTGGAGCAGAACTGTTAACAGTCTCACTGATTGAATGTCTACTTTACATGTTTTAACTTTGTAATTTGAACAACTATTTCCAAGAAGTCAGTATGTAATTAGTCAAGTAATAATTTCTTAGGTTTTATTGTTGTACTTTTCCTTTTTTCCTTGTAATACTGTATGGTTGCTACCCTTTATTCTGTTTTATTTTGTTTTCTTTTTTCCTCTTTAAATAAAATTATAAAAAAAAAGACTACTAGAGGTAATAAATTCAGCAGTGTAGCTGGATACAAAGTCAATGCTCAAAAATCAATAGCATTCCTGTATACAAACAGGAAACTCACCAAGAGAGAAATTATGGGAATACCACACTTCACAATAACATCTAAAAAAATGAAATACTTAGGAATTAACTAATAATGTAAAAGACCTATATGCTGCAAATTATACTATGCTAAAAAAGGAGACTGAAGAGGATATTAGAAAATGGAAGGATATTCCTTGCTCTTGGCTAGGAAGAACCAACATTGTGAAAATGGCCATACTCCCAAAACTGTTATACAGATTTAACACAATCCCAATCAAAATGCCATTGACATACCTCACAAATCTAGAGAAAACACTCCTAAAATTCATCTGGAACCAGAAGAAACCTAGAATAGCAAAGTCAATTCTGGGCAATAAAGACAAGGCAAGAGGCATCTCAATTCCTGACTTGAAACTGTACTACAAAGACACAGTTATAAAATCAGCATGGTATTGGCAAAGACATAGACCTGAGGATCAATGGACCAGATGACAAGATGCAAGTATAAGTACAAAGACACTTAGCCACCTGATATTTGACAAAGGGGCTAAACATGTTCATGGAAGAAGGATAGCCTCTTTAATAAGTGGTGTTGGAAAAATTGGCTTTCCACATGCAGAAGACTGAAACTAGATCCATGCCTATCACCATGCACAATACTAAAGTCTAAGTGGATCAGAGACCTAAACATTAAAATAGAAACACTAAATCTACTAGAAGATAAGGAAGGTAGAAGTCTTGGAAACATAGGAGTAGGCAGAGAATTCATGAACAAAACACAAACTGCATGGGAAACACTTCAGAGAATCAACAACTGGGATCTCGTTTTATGAAAAGTTTCTGCACTTCAAAAGAAATCACCAACAGAGTGAAAAGAAAACCCACAGAATGGGAAAGAATTTTAGCAAGCAACCTCTCAGACAAAGGACTTAGATCAAAAACATAAAAAGAATTGAAAAACATCAAGCAAATTCAAAGACCCTCTCCAAAAGTGGGCATCTGAGATGAACACACAGTTCTCAGATGAAGATATACAAATGGAAAATAAATACATGAAGAAATACATCACTGGTCATTTGAGAAATACAAATTAAAACAACATTGAGATATTATCTCACTCTGGAAAAAATAGCTGCCATCAAGAAATCAACTGATAACAAATGTTGGTGATGCTGTGGGGAAAAAGGATCACTGTTCCACTGTTGGTGGGAGTGTAGACTGGTGCAACCACTATGTATATCAATATGGAGAATTCTCAGAAGACTAGGTCTGGAAGCTCCATTCAACCCAGCTATTCCTTTCCTGGATATTTTCCCAGAAAAACTGAAAAGTTCATATCACAGTGATATATGTGCACCCATGTTCATAGCAGCACAATTTGTAATAGCTAAATCTTGGAAACAACCAAAATGCGCATCAACTGCAGAATGGATGAAAAAGATGTGGCATTTTTATACAATGGAATATTAATCATCTATGAAAAAGGATGATCTTGAGGCCTTCATGGGGAAATGGAGACAACTTGAGACTATCCTCAGTAGTGAAATAAATAAGAATCATATTTATAAATATCACATTGTGTCTCTAGTGTAAAAATAATAAGAATTGTAGGAGAAATAAAACCCAAAATGCATAATTGCTACTGTAAAAAAGAGAGGAAAAGAACGTGCTCTAAAGGATATAACTGCATGTATGTTTAAGTGTGTAAGGTAGATGACAATATTACTGTTTTTGTTAGATTGTTGAGTAGAACTGTTAACAGTCTCACTGTTTGAATGTCTACTTTGTATGCTTTAACTTTGTAACTTGAACAACTATTTCTAAGATGACAGTATGTAATTTATCAAGTAGTGATTTCTTAGTGTTTCTTTTTTGTTCTTTTTTTTTCTCCTTTGGAATTCTGTATTGTTGCTACCCTTTTTTTCTGTTTTGTTTTGTTGTTTTTTTCTCTCTTTAAATAAAATTAAAATAAAATAATGCTGCAAAGGTACTATAATAAAAACAGCTTAGTATTGGCAAAAATACAGACCTGAGGATCAATGAAACCAACTAGAAAATGCAGAAACAACTACAGACATACTCAGCCATTTTTGAGAAGAAGCCAAACACCTCCACTGGAAGAATGATAGCCTCTGTAATAAATGGTGCTAGAAAAATTGGCTTTCCACATGCTAAAGACTAAAACTAGAACCATATCTTTCACCACGCATTAAACTAAAATCAAAATGGATCAAAGATCCAAATACTGTGTCAAAACATAAATACTAAATCTGCTGGAAGAGAGAATGGTTAGAACTCTTGAAGACACTGGTGTAGGTTAAAAACAAAACTTGATTGCACAGGAATTATCACTGTGCAAAAATCGAGTTTATAAACAAAACTCAATTGCACAGAAATTATCACTGAGATCAACAATGGGGATTCATCTTACTAAGAAGCTTTTGCATTGCAAGAGAAACCAGCAACAGAGTGAAAAGACAACCCATAGAGTGAGAAAAAATTTTTGACAGCTGTTCCTCAGACAAGAACTCATATCTAGAATATTATAAAGAACTAAAAAAAGTCAGATCCCTCAAATTTAAAGGCCCCACCCAAAAAAATGGGCATCTGAAATGAATGGACACTTCTCTGATGAAGAAGTAGAAATGGCGAAGAAGTAGAAATGGCAAAGAAATATACAAAAAAATATTCAACATCATTGATCATTCAAGGTATACAAGTTAAAACAACTCTGAGGTTCCATCTCACTCCAGAAAGATTGGCTACTATCAAGAAAACAAATAACAAATGCTGGTGGGGTTGTGGGGGAAAAAGCAGCCCTTCTCATTGTTGGTAGGAGTGTAGACTGGTGCAATCACTATGGAAATCAGTGTAGAGTCCTCAAAAAACTAAAGCTAGAGATTCCATTTGACTCAGATATTTCTCTTCTTGAAACTTCCCAAAAGTATTAAAAGCATCATACCACACTGATATATGCATACCCATGTTTATAGCAGTGCAGATTGTAGACTGCAGATTGCACATTGAGAACAGCTCAAATGCCCATCAACTGATGAGTGAATAAGGAAGATGTGGATTTATACAGTGGAGTACTACTCTGCCATAAAGAGGAGGATGAGTTTGAGACATTTCTGGCTAAATGGATGTGCCCTGAGATGGATGCACCTTGAGATTTGTTTCTCAAGGGAAATAAATCAGACACACATTTATAAACCACATTGTTTCTCTTGTGTGAGAACCCAGAAGGGTAAATAAGGACCAAAATGCGTACTAGATATTGGGAAATGGCAAGAAAATGTTCACTGGGAAGGAGAACAAGGTGGGGAAGTGGGAAAGGAAGGAAGAAGGAACAAGGAAAGAAGAATAGAAGAAAAAAATGGAAGCAAAGCTTTTGTAAATAAGGACACGAAAGGGAGTTGAAGGGTGGGGAGAGGAATCAGGAAAAAAAAAGAAGAAAAAAGAAGCAAGGTACATCATGTACAGGTACAAGTTACCTATAATGAATGTTATCATTATGTATGTCTAAAATGTACAAATAAAATTTTTTAAAAAATCCTAGCCAAAAGCAATTCTAAGAATGTTCTTCTAAAGAGTCTTTTTTTAAAAAAGCAATGTCTGCATTATTGGGTTTTCAAAGATGATAGCTGTTAGAATGGAATGCTTTGGAATAATGATTTCCTGACATTATTGCATAAAAGAACACATTCTCTTAACTAACTGTCCCTACGCTGATGGATAGTATGCCTAAGTTCTTTAGTAAAACAAAATATTGCATCTTCTTTATTTAAATATATATGTATTCCTTATTGTGCAAGACTGGTGTATAAATACATGATTCACTCTGTCCATGTTCTTATAATGTCTTTTTCTGTGTCATTTGTTGTAGTGTAGTTGGTGAACAAAACTTTAGTAGTTGAGGTTCAGTTGTGCAAAAATTTATAGCTAGTAAGTTGATGTTAATACATGAATCAAAGTGACCTAAATTGGTTGGTCAAGTTCTTGAATTTTAATATAACTTGCTAATAACCTACTATAAAGTTGTGAAATCTATGAAACAGTATCTGACAGACATCATTATTTTCTTATTCCATAATTGGTGAATCAGATTGTTATAATGACTGAAGTCAGAGAGAGTGTTTCCTCCTAACATACTGATACTATTGTGGTACTTACTCATTTACCAGTAGGGAAATCTGGAGCAAAGAATAAAGAAAAGGTAAAATCTCTTTGCTTTTTGAAGAAAATATTCTATTTCTTGCTTAAGATATGTTGCCTATGCCATTTTAAAAAAAATCAGTTTTATCGAAGTATACATTTATTTTGATAAAACACGACAATTTTAGGGAAGCCACACCAATCTGATACAATGTTATTCATTGATTTAAATAAATATTTTATGACTCCTTAAGGTGACCTTTAACCCAGTCTCTGTTTTGGTGATGCATACTAGCAAATGAGTAACTTAATCTGCTTAATTATTTACTAGGAATTTTTGTTTGCTGGCATCTCAGTATTGTTTCTTTGAAGGAAGCATTGTGACTGACCCTTTGCTGAATTTTAAGTACAATATTTGTTTAGAAATTTACAGCAGTTTAAATATTTGAGATTGTGCTAGCTTTGGCAGCACATATACTAAAAAACTGGAATGATACAGAGAAGATTAGCATGGCCCCTACGCAAGGATGACACAAAAATTTGTGAAGCATTCCATATTTTTTTTATTACTCAGCTATGAAAAAGGATGATTTTGAGGCCTTCATAGGGAAATGGAGACAACTTGAGGCTGTCCTCATTAGTGAAATAAATAAGAATCATATTTATAAATATCACATTGTGTCTCTAGCGTAAAAAGTAATAAGAATTGTAGGAGTAATTGAAAGAGTTGTGCCCTGGAAAGCTGCGGTGGGAGGCAGGATCAAGGGGTGGGACCAAACTGTAGTCACCTTTCCCAGTGGTGAGAAAATACTCCCAATCAATAATCTGTGCATTATCTGTCCCCGCCCTAAGCACCACCCCGGTCAGATGTTATATGAGTACCCTAACCCGCATGTGTGGGTTAGAGAAGGCCAGGCTGCCTGTGGTCGTGGACTTCTCTCCATGTCCTTGGAATACAGGTCTCTTTTCTCTCATATTTTGCTGTTTTACTGCACCAAAAATCCTAACAGTAATAAAACCCAAAATGCGTAATTGCTACTGTAAAAAAGAGAGGAAAAGAACATGCTCTAAAGGATATAACTGCATGTATGTTTAAGTGTGTAAGGTAGATGACCATATTACTGTTTTTGTTAGATAATTGAGCAGAACTGTTAACAGTCTCACTGTTTGAATGTCTACTTTGTATGCTTTAACTTTGTAACTTGAACAACTATTTCCAAGATGACAGTATGTAATTTATCAAGTAGTGATTTCTTAGTGTTTCTTTTTTGTTCTTTTTTTTCTCCTTTGGAATTCTGTATTGTTGCTACCCTTTTTTCTGTTTTGTTTTGTTGTTTTTTTCTCTCTTTAAATAAAATTAAATATTTGAGATTTATGCAACTTTTTTTCTAAAATTGCTGATTATAAAATTTTGAAATTCAGCAGCCAACTAAATTGCCTCACAATGATCCTTTGGGATGTTGTATTATCTGTCATTTAGCAGTACTGTTTAGCCACATAGACAGATCTTGGTATTGGCTTGTTTGGTGGCTCACCAGGAGATATTTTCTCTTGCTATTGAAGGCTTGCTATTGCTGGGTTTAGGGGTGAGACAAAGAGGATCAACTTTGATATGAACTTAAAATGTATACAGTCATGCTTGCCAGCTCTCTTATCTCTCTCCAATGTCTCATTAATCAGCAGTTCCACCTCCTAAATACTATCTCTGACTCTAACTACTTCCGTCTCTTAATATTATTTACTTAAGGTCTGAGCCATGATCAGCTTTCATTAGACTTCCCAAAGACTCACAGGAATCCATTTTCACAGCGTGAATGAAGTGGTGTTTAATCACATACATCTGATAAGTGCCATCCACTTAACTCACCAGTGATTTCTGATAGAGTCCATTCTACTGTGACCTGTGAGATCTGACATGATATAACTTCTCTAGCTTCTCTGGCCCTAGATAGAGATCTGTCTTTTAGTTCCTCAATTGTGCTGTTTCTTTCTATCACAGGACCTTTGAGTGTGCTGTACTCTCATGATGTTGCTGGCCCTTTACTGTTCTTTGAACTTTATTCATAAAAGATTTTTTTAACAATAGTAAACTACAACAAAACAAGACAGAACAAAGCCAATCAAGACAATGCAGTGAAATTGGTACAGAACTTTAGAGCAGGGTACCATACTATATCTTGTTTTTTTCACAATAGTTGTCCATTCAATCAGGCATAGCAAAAACAGCACTATAAAACCAATCAAAACAGAATATTTAATAGAGCAAAACATTTAATCAGAACAAAGCAAAACAGTGAAAACAATACTGGTCTTCAAAGAGAAGATAAAAGGAAATCCCCCATATTTGCTATATTCCATATTGTCATCCTCCCAAGAGATGCTCAGACCTCTGGCCCCACGTCAGCGTAATCAACCAAAGAATACAAGCATTTAGTTGCTTTATGTACCTTAGTTGCTACCAACTCCAGCTGACTTCGAAACTGTTCAGTTGCTAAGCAGGGGTGGGCATGGGATGTCTGATTTTCAGCCTGCGCACCGGTAGGCTCACGGGAGACACTGACTTATTCTCTCCCTGGCACGCCCACGGCTTACACCACTTACCAGGAAGGATGGCTCTTTGCTTTCTTGGTTGGTTCCCCAAGTTCCAGCATGGATGATTCCCGAGAGACACTGACTTGTTCTCTCCCTGGTGCGCCCCTGGCTTGCTTGAGCTGCTTGGTCTTTAAACTTTAAAGATTGCTTGTTTAATGAACTTTTTCCTGATAGCCTCTCTCCACTGTCCAATCCCTTTACCTGCATAGCTCTTGTTATATATTTTTACAGCTTTGGCACTTTCCCTCTCTACTGTTACATGAGGGTATTTTTGGTAACCCTAGTACTCAACAAAATTTCTAGCATATGGTGTTCATTGTATAAACGGATAAATGAATGAACTAATGAATAAACAGTATTGACTATGTGTTCAAATAGTGTAATGCTTATCTGTTGTCAGATTTTTGTGAATAACTGCTCTTTATTTTTGTATGCATAGATTATGCCTGTGCTCTACAGAGGGACATTTTGTTTCAGGGACATCTATACCTTTCAGAAAATTGGCTGTGTTTCTATAGCAACATCTTCAGATGGGAAACTACAGTAAGACATATTCTTACATTTAATTTGTTGATATAGATAATTGTATAGATAGAAATATACACAGTCCTCTTAAAAACAGCATATATTACATGATTTTAAAGTAACTCCATGTTTATTTGTGCATCTGTATTAATATGTTACTACAGTTATGTATTATATGCATAAATATATTTTTCTAACTTAGTATATTGAGCTTCCATTTGTACTTAATATAATTAGAGAAAGATTTCAAGCTTTGAAATACATACCTTCTATATATACCACGGTTGTGGCTGCCAAAGCCATGTCTTATATGAAAGATTGAGTTTTGCTTTGTGTTTGTGGATTACCTTGGGACCTGAACACCCTGTCTTTTCACACTTGGTTTTAATGTTACCCACAGGAGTGGGTGGATGTGAACATGGAGGAGAAGCATGGCGGACTGATGACCTTGTTTTTAATAGAGAATGCAAGCATCTTTGTATTAACTCCTTTGGGCTTTTCATAGAATATTCTAGATTAGAGTGACACAAGATTGTGTGGTTTGTATTATATATGTTTCTGATTCTTCTTAATTTTTATTCATTTGTATGTTTAGATTTCTATTGCTTTAAGGACTATAACCTTCATGACCAAGGAGAAGACTGCTTGACGCATCCCAAATGCTATCCAGATTGTTGCAGAAGGGGAAAAGGTAAAAATATTTTCTGTCTTTGCCATATTATATAACGTGAAGAAAATCTGCCATGTACTTATTGTCAGTATTTGGAACATAGGCAGTTCTTCTTTGAGTTAGGAACATCTTATATATATATATATGTATTCTTAAATATTGGTGATTAACTCTCTATATAAATTGCTGACTATTTTTGTACTTAAAGTATACAAGAACTTTCACTCTTATTACCATTTCTTCTTTGTAAGAGATAGGTAGGGTAAGCATTAGCAAGATGTCCCCATGATTTCTAAATATCCTAATTATGTTGTGTTGTTTAGTCAATATTCTGTATGATGACAAATAGTAAAAACAAGTGATTCTTGTGTTCAGAGATTTGTATAGCATTCAGGTAAACACATAATTGTTATCTTTTTCTGATCTGGTAATTATTTTTAATTGCTTTTGCTTTTATTATTCACCTACAATAATTGCCATTTCTTGGGGGAGATATATAAATGATCTCTCTATATCACCTGAAAAATTGATTGAGGCTCTGTGTGTAACATTAGGATCATAATACTAGGAAAGAAAAACAAATAAAGGAAAGTATGGAAAAGAATGAGGGAAGGAAGAAAGAGAATGAAAGAAAGAAAAAGTGAATGAAGGTGTGAGGAAAAGAAGCAGTATAGTGACATTAATTCTCTGTAATTATAATTTTTATTCTTGTAAAGTTTCTTTGCATTGCACTTTAAATTATTTATCTATTTGGCTCTGGGGTGCAAACCCAGAGTCTCATGCATGTTAGGTGATCACTAGCTCACTCATTACTCACTCACTCCTCACTTGCTACTCATCACTCACTCACTTACTACTACTGAGGTATATTTCCAACGCCTTATTTTTATTTAATTTATTTTCTCTTTGTGGTATTGTGGATTGGATCTAGGGAGAGCTGATCTACATCCCTAACCCTTTTTAAAAATTTTATTTTGAGACAAGGTTTCTGTAAGGTCTTGAACTTGCAGTCCTCTTGCCTCTGCCTCCTGAATAGCTGGGATTATGGGTATGTGCCACTGTGTCTAGCTTTCCTTATGTTTAGTTTTAAATATTCTCACTCTTCATAACACTTACTTAGTACTAAGACCCTTTTCCTCAAACTATTTCAGAATAAATTGTCACTGTGATGCTTCATCATCCTAGAAATTCTATTGTGTACAAGGGATGATTAAGATATATGGTGAATATTTTAATTTTAAAAACTCTTATTACAGTAAAAGACACATTACCAAGCATGATGGGATAAGTGTGTTTGAAGCAAGTTGAATTGCTTCTTGGCCTTTTGGCTAAAATCACTTGAAGTGAGAGGGAATATTTTGAGTATTTTGTAGGGGATTACTACAATGTCTTTTACTGTACTAATTTTAAAAATTTAAACTTTTGTCTTATGTTGATCATACTACATTGATTAAATGTTTGCAGCAATTTCTGTCAATAGAAATGTTACAGTATGCTCTCATCAATCTTATTAATCAGATATGTCATTATGTAACTTTTGACTCTTCCTCAAGTCAAAATAACAATGAAAGGTAAATGCTTTCAATTCAGGCTATTGAGGCAACCATGATGGTGAAACTAGAGACAGTCACAAAAAAGAACTTCCAGAACTGCTTAAGAAAGCAGCACGAATGACAGAATGAATATGTTCCAAAGTGAGGGTCTATTTTGAGGTGGATTAATGGCACTTTTACCATGGTAAATTTTAATGTAAACCTTCACCGTATATTGTGATCATACTTTATATTTCCAACAAAGACTTTGCTGTAAAGTTATTTTTCTTTATAATTATAATATTTTGACAAGGTACTCTGAAACCATTAACTCATCAAATTTTACATTTATTCACATTTGTTTACTTATATTTATTTATTATACCACTGTGAATTCACATTTTTTTTTTTAATCTTTTCGGGACAGGGTTTCCCTATGCAGTTCAGGGTGGCCTTGAACTCACTTTGTATCTCAAGCTGGCCTCAAAATCACAGCAGTCCTCCTGCCTTAGCGTCCTGAGTGCTGGGATTACAGTTGTGTGCCACAACGACTGTACTTTCTGTTTTATTTAATGAGTTTTAATTCATTCCTGGTTGTTCTTTCTGGGCCAGTCTGTCACATGGTCATTGTTGGCAGTGTTCGTTGCGCTCAGATCTGACACTCCAGCAGAAGACCCCCATCACGGACCTTGCTACACCCTGCTTCCCTGCCCCACTGTGGCTGATATTTCTTTGTATGCTGCACTGTTGGTAGCCACACTTGTCCCCATGGGTGGCCTTTGATAATTTTAACATGGCAACCCTCCTGTGGCTCTGACTTCTACCTCTGCCTCACACTTTCCTTGCTCTGTTATTGTGTGACTGCTCTGTTCCAGGCCACCAGCACAAGCAGAGTCTCTTTTTACCCATGAACTCTGATACTCGGTGCAGAGCAACCCTTCTATGTGGACACCATTGTTATTTTTGGGTTCCAGCATTCTGCTTTGGGTTACCGTAGCACTTCTGCTCCATCCTCACCTTTAATGTGATGTCTACTTTAAAAAAAATTATTTTTTACCAAAACCTTTAGGGATGTACTGTTGAGTAAGGGCAGAGGAAGAACTATAATGTACTGATTTTTAATTTTACAGTGAATACATGCATACATTTTCATTGTTTAAAAAATCATCCATTTAAAAACTTACATCTTCCTCCATGCCCTTAATACTCAATCCCATTAACTTTCTGTAGTACTGCATTTTCATCCTTTTTATGTAGTCCATGATTCCAGAAGGCTAGTCACGGTTCTTTTGTTTCAGGTTCTAGAATATGTTTTGTACTCCAGCAACGTGGTATATCCTTTCTCAGAACTATTCTCAAATTAAGGAACTTATTACTGAACCAAGACTTATTAATTAATACATTGTATAAGTTGAATATCTAGTAAAGAATAAAGGAAGGTGGTAGTTTTCTAGAATCATCCAGGATATTGGGAGTCATAAGGTGCTGGGAATGTGGTAGTTTATTTACAAAAATGGGTAAAATTATTAACAATATTTAGTTCAAGAAGTAGAGATTAGTAAGCATAAAACACTGGTGGAAATGAGACGAAGATATTTTTCTCATCTGTACATTGAAACACAGAGTCGTAAAGTTATTGTAACTAAGCCAGTTTGGCTTAAGAAAAGGAAATAGGGCATACTAGTAAGTAGTAATCATTGGGTTACACATTATATTTCTAATAGTATTTGAAAGCCACTTGGAGATATCGTCTATATAAAAAGTTTTGCTTTGTGAAGAATATACGAGAAAAATTAAATTAGTGAATAGAAAAAAGCACTTTAAAATCTTTTTATGGAAAGCATTAATACTCAAACATAGTTTGACATATGATTTAATAACTCCAGCATAAAACTAAGCTTCTTCTTTCCAAATATAACTAATTAGTCTTAAGGATCACTAACTAGATGATTAAAAGAGGTCACAAACTGAGGGGTTTTATTTATTTATTTGTTTATTTGTTTATTTGAGGCAGGGTCTTGCCATGTAGTGCAGGCTGACCTTGAACTCATGGTTATCCTTCTGCCTCAGCTTCCTGAATGCTGAAATTACAGAAATGTACCAACCATGCCCAGCGATAGGTGAACTTAGGGATGTCTCATGTCATATTTTCTCATAAAAGCATTTTAAAATATGATTTTGCAAAAATCAATTAAATGCAGAAAAATATATAGGGCTGGAAGCAAACAGAATTATAGATTGAAACATACTACTTTCCTGATATCACATTTAAAGAAAAGCTCAGAGTTAACATGAGTATATTGTATCTGTAGTTATCAGAGATTTAGTATTTTTGGAATTTTTACAAGACTATGAACCAGGCATGGTGGCATACAACTGTGATCCTAGCACTCAGGAGGCTGAGGCAGGAGGATTATTGCAAGTTCAAGACCAGTGTGGGCTACAAAGTGAGCTCAAGGCCAGCCTGCACTGCATAGTGAGACCCTGTCTCAAAAAGACCAAAAAAAAAGTATGAAAGATGACAAAATTAAAATTAATATTCTTTTTCTTTTCTTCTCTTTTATCTTACTGGTATCAGGGATCGAACTCATGAACTTATGTTTGTCAGGCAGGTGCTTGTGCCACTGAGCTAAACCCCCAGCCTAAAATTAATATTCTTACCTACATCTTTGAAATATACTATTTGTGTTTATTCTTTATGTATACTTGGCTTATAGGCAAGCAATTCATATTGCAAAATTCAGAGTAAAATAAAATGCCCATTATTTACCTTGATTTTAATAGTTATAAACTCTGATAAACATAAATAGCTGCTTGTTCAAATCTTACTCCCTCGGTAAATACTAACAAAATTGTTTGCTGTAAAATACTGTTTGTTGTAAGTCACAATTTGTAAAGATACTTTGTTCATACAAGTGTTTTTTATCACTATAACAAAAAATTAAAAAGTAGTATATAGCCATAAATAGCTATGGTAAATTGCAGTGATGACGGACTCGTTTGCTTTGACTATAGTAATTGTCCACAGACCTTCATGATGGGTACTTGCTCCTTATTTTCTGTGACACTAAAATTTGCCTATTAGTTTTCTTTGCAGTTTTTCTTTACATCTTTAGGTGCCAGGTATAGAAGTTACCTCAGTATATTTAGGTTGTGGCAGAATGTATTATTAGAAAAGGTAAGTGTTTATACTGGAGGCAGGTGCTTATTATATTAAGAACCTTGCAGTATGTACTTAAACACAATTTATGAAGAGCTCTTTTTTATTCTTTTGAATCTAATTTTGACTAGACTTTTCAAATTCTTTTTTTGTGGCTTTCTTTTATTTTTTAAAAAAATTTTGTTTAAAAACAAAACAAAACAGAAAAAAGGGTAACAACAATACAAAATTCCAAGGAAAAAAGGAAAAGAACAAAAAATACTAAGAAATCATTACTTGATAACTGATATACTGTCATTTTGGAAATAGTTGTTCAAGTTACAAAGTAAAAAACATGCAAAGTACACATTCAAGCAATGAGACTGTTAACAGTTCTGCTCCATGATGTAACAAAAATAGTAATATGGTTGTTCATCTTACACACTTGAACATACATGCAATTATATCCTTTAGAGCACCCTCTTTTCCTCTCTTTTTTACAGCAGCAATTACACATTTTGGGTTTTATTACTCCTACAGTTCTTATTACTTTTTACACTAGAGACAAAATGTGATATTTCTAAATATGATTCTTATTTATTTTACTAATGAGGATATTTTCAAGTTGTCTCCATTTACTTATGAAGGCCTCAAGATCATCATTCTTCATAGCTGAGTAATACTCCCTTGTATAAAAAATATCACATCTTTTTCATCCACTCTGTGGTTGATGAGCATCTTTGTTGTTTCCAAGATTTAGCTATTACAAATTGTGCTGCTATGAACATGGGTGCACATATATCACTGTGATATGATCTTTTCAGTTTTACTTTTCAAATTCTAAAAAGAAACTTCAAGTAAAAAGTCCATAGTTACAAGTGAAAATGTTAATTGTAATCCTCAGGGTAATCACCAAGAAAATAATTTTTAAAATATAATAAAAGAAACATCAAAGGACTGAAAATGTTACATGAGAAAATATATATTTGACACACAAGGAGTCCATAATGGTAGAATAAAGTACACAAAAGATGTGATATAGGAAATGGAGTATGGTAGATATTATATAGATCATTAAACATCAGTGTATTATATACTTCAATCAAAAGGCAGTGATTGGTGGAATAAAGAATGTCCACCTATATGCTATGTACAAGAGACAAGTTAGATACAAAGTACAACTATAATGAAAGTAAGGGAAGGAAAATAACATTTTATGCAAATAGTAACCAAAAAAGAGCAGAAGTGATTAGAGCAAAAATAGGCAAAATAGATTGAAAGATCATAATTAATAAATACAAAGTGTTTTATAGTGATGAAAGGAACAATTCATCTGGAATTCATAGCACTCATAAACATATATTCATCTAGTAACAGACTCCTGCAATATATGACACAAATATTGACAGAATTGAAGAAATAAAGAGGCAATTCAGCAATAATAGCTGGAGAATGCAGCACCCCACTTTTAGTGATGAATAGAACAACTAGACAGATGGTCAGCAAGGAAGGAGAAGACTTGAACAACCCTGTAAACTTAACTAGAAAACAATCCCACTGATGCTCTGGCCAGCAATAGCAGAAGATCCATTTTTCTCAAGGGCACACAAATGTTTTCTGGAGTAGACTATAAACACAGTTATAAAACAAGCCTCAATACATTTAAGGTAATTAAAGTAACAACAAAATATATTTTTTGACCAAAATGGAATGAAATTACAAATCAATTTTGGGAAATTCAGTGGAAAGTGGAAATTTCTACTTTGGAAAGTGGACATTGCAGGAAGAAATTGCAAGAGAAAGGGGGAAATGAGTTAAATGAAAACAAAAATGTGGAGAGTTTCCAAAGATGGCAGACCGGTAGGTAGCAGGAGAGAGATCCTCTCTGAGAGAGACAGCTTAAATGCCAGAATTTAACACCCTGGAGAGACCCAAGCAGAGAGAGATGGATTCTCTCAACCCAGGAAGAAACTAAAATTAAAAAAACCACTCAAATATGAGGTCCTGGGGCTACCATTAGTGAAGCTAAGATCAGCAAGCACAGTGCCCTTCTCGAGCCGCCTGAATTCCTGCCCGAAAGTGACCTGACTGACCAAACTGTGCTGATGTGACTGGCTTAAGCAGCCAGAGCGTGGAGCTGAACATCCCTGTGTGCGGCTCGCCCAGACCCGGCCCTGCACACGACCCACCCAGAGGCACCGTGAATTTGCACCGCAGCCACGCTGAAGTCAGAGGTCTGGGAGCCCAGCAGTTCTCAGGGACCGGCATCAACACGCGGTGAGTGATGGGAATAAGACCCTCCCATGAGAAAGGGGAAACTGACTGGAAGACATGCTGGATTTGGGCAGGACAGCCTTAACTCCATAAGGAAGTGGCTTCAGTTGGTTGCTCCCCTTGCCAAGCGGATTGGTGGAATCTGCTTGGATTGGGTTGTGCCCCTGGCCCGGACCCAGTGAGTTGCTACAAACTAACTCCCTGAGCACAGCCGCACACTGACGCAGTGAAGGCCTGCAAAGGTTGACTGGCACGGAGGGCAGGAGCCAGTGCACACTGCGCTTGCTTGAACTTCACTCTCTGATAGCGGCCGGCAGAGGGCAGAAGCCCCTAGCCTGCATGCTCCAGAAGAGCCTTAACCAACAAGCAAAGTGGCTGGAAATTACACTGTACACTTGTATGGAAGGAACCAAAAACATGATGAGAGGGAGAAATAAGAAAAAAATCCCAGCCCCCAACCCTGAGAACATTGATCCAGGAGAGATAAATACAAAAGAGATTGAGGGCAGCAAACATGCAACATCAAACACAGCGTTAGCGGACATAAAGAGATATATTCAAGACCTCGTAAGAGGGACCAAAACTGAAATATTAATTCAAATTAAACAAGAGATAAGTAGATTAATAAAAGAAGGGCTGGGCACCTCTCAAGAAGACACAGACAGAAGAATGGAGGAACACAAAAGGAGAGAAATGTTTAATGAAGAAAACAAGAAAAACCTAGAATTCATGAAGCAAATTCAAAGAGATCAGGAAACTAAAGACTCCATAGAAAACTGGCAAAACTGCTTGAAAGAAACCAAAGAGAGACTATCAAAAATTGAACACAGGCTTGCAATGTGTGATCATGAAAGGGAAGATCTCTTAAAAATAACAAGGGAGCAGGCAGTAACAATTGGAAGGCTAGAGGATGACAAGAGGATCTATAACTTAAGAATAAAGCATGTGAATGAAGAAGCAGGAGTCAAACAGAGGAATTTCAAAGGCTATTCACAGAAATTATTAAGTAAAATTTCCCAAGCATAGAAAAAGGAAATGATATGCAGATGTATGAAGCATACAGAACTCCAGCCACCTACAACCCAAACAGAGCTACACCCAGACACATAATAATCAAGATCCCAGAAATTCAATATAAGAACAGAATATTAAAAGCCATCAGAGAAAAGAAACAGATCACCTATAAAGGAAAACCCATCAAAATCAC
>PVJX010038232.1:0-16456 GCA_004027295.1 Dolichotis patagonum
ATGAAGCCTCAGCTGGATGAGGTAGGAAAAAAACCAAAGATTTAGAGAAAGTCATAAGAAATTACAAAAAACAAAATAGCACAAGCAGAGATGAGAAGAGATTCTGTGGAGTGTCCTGCATACAGTTTAGTGTGCCTCAAATATGAGGTGAGGGGGTTAGAAAGGTTGCAGTTTTGTGTGCAACCTGATTTAAATGTAGCCACTTGAGTTTTAGACCTATTTGCATTTAAAAAACATTGTGGAATGTGACACGTGAATCTCAGTGCCACAGATTCCATATTTGAAAAAGGGAAAATTCAAAGTTGATAAATATTAGTTTTTTCACTTGAGAAATCTTCCACCAATGTTTTTTTCTATATTTTATTATATAATTTTATCAATTAAAATAATTCCTTCTCACCCTGTTTTAGTTTATTTTGTTCTTTTATAAGCAGATAATTGACATTGGATAATTTATAAGATCAATAGTTTGTTTCTTATAGCCTTAGAAGCTAGAAAGTTCAAAATCCAGGAGACTTCATCTGGTAAAGGTCTTATCATCCCATAAGCATTTTCCCATAACAAAGGGCCAAAACTCTAAGAAAGAGAGAAAGACAGACATGGTAGAGATTACAGGGGTTGAAGGTAGGAATATCCTCCTGTTACCAGGAACCCATTCTTATAATGAGTAGCTCACTCCTACAGTAATGACATTAAGTACCACATCTTGATACTGTTGTACCTGGGATTAACTGTCCAAGATATGAACTTTGAGGGACACATTCAAGCACAGCACTATCTATCCATCCCTAAATTATTTCCAAATTCATTAGATATATAAAAAGCATTAATTTTAAAAGGAAGAGGTAAAGTACATTTGAATTTTAATTGCTAAAGTAACTGAAGTCCTCTTTTGTTTTTAGTAAATAATATCAGCAGGGAATTTTTTCAATAAATCAGGAAACTTTAGTTTAACACTTTGTGGAGTTGCAATATGTCACTTTACCTAAAATGGATAAATATTGTGCATTTAAAATAGATTCCAATCCACATTCACTTGTAGTAAAGGTCAGGAAAAATTGAAACTGCTATCCTTTTGTGAAAATAAAAATTTTAAGTGACACCTAAGTTAACTTTTCTGTGGTTCTTCCTTTGAGTTAATGTCTAAAAATTTATAAGCTACAAAATATTCTCACGTTCACCCTGAATATTTAAATGCTTTGTTCGGATTGTACTACACAAAGCTCTTGTTTTTATAAAATTAATCATATTCATGGTTAAAGTCAGTCATTCCCATACTTAGTACAATTGTACATATATCAGTTATGACAATTCAAGTTCAGGAATAAGCACCAATTTGCACATGAAGAATAAGTTTAAAAATAAAGGAGTAAATAAAAAGAGATGTTTTAATATTTTCTTTCTTCTAGTCAATGAATTGTTTTCAGATCCCCTGGAGTGTGTAAAATCCACTTTAGTTCTCATTTTTCATCTAATTAATTTAGAAAAAACTTCATAAACAGACTTAACTATTAATTATATTGGCATTGTAACAAGTTCCCAAATTATTAGGTGATTTGAAATTTAACTATTAGAGTATGTTTACTTGAAAAAATTAAGAAAAAAAAAGCCAATTCTTTTTCCTGCTTTAGAAAAAACTGAGGATAATTTCCTATAAAATACAACCTGAAGTTTTATCTTTTCAACTATAGTTAATTAGCATAAATTGCTCAGAGGATATTTTGAAAGAGGAAAGAAAACAGGAAAGGCCTCCTGCCAAGCACAATAATCAGAAGTTCCTAGCGGAGATTTTCAGCATTAATATTTTTACAATGGAAAAGAGTATGCCGCTGTGACTATTGATTAGGGGAAAAGTGGGCAAGGAAGAAAGCAAGGGTCTCCAGAGAATTCAAGGATTTGAATATCTGATTAAAAAGCACAATTAAAGAATCCAGTAAGGAAAATAAGCCTGTGGAGATGGCTGTGAAAGGAAAATGATTGTCTTTGCTGTTACAGGTCATAAAGTCAATCTCTCTCACAAAAGGGATAATTGATGCTTCAAACATTATGGACTAGAAGCGCAGTAATGAAACCATTATTAGGATTGAATAATATTGTTTTCTTTTATATGTTATTGAGAGCTTTAGCTTCAGAGACTGCCTTTCAATACTTAATGAAAACCTATGCCAATGATAAAAAAAAAAGTATTTAAAAAGAGGCACCTGGGGCAATTTTCCCCTAATAAATTGATCAGTTTTTAAGATTTGCATGCAATACTAAAGTTCACCAAATCTTGTAGATTTTCAGAAAATAAAAGGTGTAAAGTTAAGATGGGAAAAAGGAGTAAGGCAGTGAAGAGCTGCTAGACTAGAAGCCGCATGTGATTCCTATTTCTCACCTACCTTAAAGCAGGTTTCCCAAATGACTACTGTATCTTTCTTTAGTCTTTCCTTTCTTCTAAATTCCTTTCCTCTCTCAGTGGGAAACATTTTTTATTTTTAATACAAAATTATAGTTACTTTTTTCATTGGGAGATTTCATAATTCATGTTTTATGCTGATAACGATGTATGACTGAGTCATATGATTTCCCTAAGCATAGGATTTTTTTCTCCTGTAACATGACAGTTAATGATCATTTGTTTTATCCTACATCACTTGAGAGGGAGAGCTGGATAGTTTGTAACTCTATTGCAAGTGTCATGCTCCAAGTATCATGATACAGTATAAGTTCAACAAATAATGTCCTTTCTTGAGTAGCAAATGGTTATGTAACAATTGTTGCATCAAATGGTCATTGCTTCTCAAGTTAATATACCTGAGATAGATCTGGAGGCCAGTGTAGTCTGTGAAAAGCAGCAGCCAGCTCTACACCAGCACACCCAATGGCCACCATCACATACCCATAATTAGCACTGGCCAGGAGAACCACACAGTCTCCTTTCAGAGTAATTGTAGCCAATGCAGGAAGTGCCTGGGACCCCAATATCCACTTGTTTGGAAGAACCCAGGAATATGTCAAGATGAAGAAGTAAAAGGAAGTCTCTGGCCTCCAACCCAAGCCGAGCAAGTCTAGGAGATGTAAACATGGAAGAGATCAAGAGTCACACACTTGAAGTTTTGGAAGTGATAGCAACTGAAGAAACAACTCCATGAAGCTATAAAGGAAGTTAGAACAGAAATAATATCTCAGGTAAAAGTAGAAATGAAAAACATAATACAAGAATTGCTAAGCACCTCTAAAGAAGGCATAGATAAAATAACAGAGGAACACACGAAATGAGGGAAATTTTGAATGAACAATATAAAAAATATTTAGAATACATAAAACAGATTCAAAGAGATATTCAGGAAATTAAAAACTCCATTGAAAACTGGTAGAATCACCTGAAAGAAACTGAAGATAGATTTTCAAACCTTGAAGACAGGTTTTCAGCTTGTGATCAAAAAGAGGAAAGAACTAAAAGTAATAATGATGGACTGAAACCTCAAGAACTGCAAGAAATAAACATTTCCTTCCCCCAAAATAATAATAATAATAAACCAAGAAGTAATAATGCAATGGCTGCAACACAATGCAAAGAAACATAACTTAAGAATAATAGGTTTCAGTGAAAAAGCAGGGGGTCAACACAAATGACATTAAGTCTATTTACAGAAGTAATAGCAGAAACCTTCTCAAGCATGGAAAAAGGATATGGCATTCAGATAAGTGAGGCATATAACATTCCAGCTAGCTATGACCAAAATAAATCTATACCCATACATATAATAATCAAGATCTCAGAAATGCAACACAAGAACAGAATATTAAAAGCTGTTATAGAAAAGAAACAGATCACCTACAAAGGAAAACCCATCAGAATCATGACAGACAAACCATCAAGTCAAGAAAAGACTGGAGTGAAGTGTTGCAAGTCCTTACAGAAAAAAAACTTCCGATCCAGATTGATGTACCCTGCTAAACTATTTTTCAGAATTAATGGAGAAACAAGATATTTCCAGGACAAAGAACAATTGAAGGAATTCATGACCACCAAACCAACCCTACAAAGAATACTGAAGACATTCTAGAGAGAGATTAAAAAAAAAAAATACCAAGTTTTGATGAACAGCAGCAGATGTGGATCACCAACTGGGGCAGACAGTTGAGTAGAGGAGAAAATCAGGGAGCCAACTGCAGGAGAATAGCATGGCAGAGATGAGCCAGTGCATGTCGGCCATAACCATTAATGTAGATGGCCTCAATTCACCAATAATAGGAAACACAGGTAAAGTAGATCAGGAGACAGGATCCATCAATATGCTTTAGACAAGAAACACATTTAACTTGAAAGAAAATTCATAGACTGAAAGTCAAAGGAGAGAAAACAATGCTCTATGTGACAGGGAACCAGAAAAAAGTAGGAGTAGCTTTCCCATTAATTGCAGAATGAATAAGAAATCATGGCATTTTTATACAATGGAAAGCTACTCAGCTATAAAGAAAGATAACCTCGAGGCTCTTGTAGGTAAATGGATAAAATTTGAGATCATGCTTAAGGGTGAAAGAGTCGTGTGAGTGAACATCATGTTGGCTCACTAGTATAAAAAACTAATGGAGTTAGTGGGATCCAGAAAGCACAATAGATATTGTGAAAGAGAAAGAGGAGGAAATGCCTAAAAAGGGAAAACAGTGACCATTGTTAATCGATTATCATGTTTTGAAACCCTGTATTGTTTTCATTGTTTTGTTTAGTTTGGGTTTATTCTGTTTTATTTTGTTTGATTGTTATATTTAATGGCATGGACAGCTATTTCAAAAACAACAAAATATGTTATGGTAGCCATTACTGATTTCCTATTATCTTGTTTCAAAGTCCTGTGTTGCTTTCATTGTTTTCTTGTGATTGATTTTATTCTGTTTTGTTTGATTGTATTATGTCTGATAGTATAGGCAGCTACTTTGAAGATAACAAGAGGCATTATGGTCAATGTGGTTTTACTATTATCTTGCTTTGAAGTCCTGTATTGCTTTCATTATTTTGTTTTGACTGGTTTTTATTCTGTTCTACTTCGGAAAGAAGCTATGCTCACCACTATACCACAAATGCAGATGCATTCTGTTCTGTTTTGTTTGATTTTATTATGTCTGATGGTATGGGCAGTTATTTTGAAGATAACAACAGGCATTATGGTGCCATTATTGATTTCCTTTTATCCTGTTTTGAAGTCCTGTACCATATTCATTGTTTTGTTTTGATTGACTCTATTCTGTTTTATTTCATTTGGTTTTATTTTTTTCAAAATATATAAAAAAAGAAAATATAAAATTATGCTCATTTTGTTTACATTTTCTACAAACATTACAAAAATATATGGGATAATTTTGTTGACTAAGGCAACATATAAAGATATTTTTTATACATTAAGTTAAAAATCAAGTTTAGTTATATCAATATTTACTAGTCAGCATTTTTCACTGTGACCAGATATCTGAGAAAAATAATTTTAAGAAGAAAATTTGGTTTTGGTTCATGGTTTTAGAAATCTCAGTCCATGGTCAACAGATTCCACTACTTTTATCCCAGCAGAAACATTATGGATGCGGAGAAAAGCTGCTCACATCTTGGCTATGGAGAAGCAGGGCTCCTGAGAGAGAAGCTGGGGTCAAGATATACCTTCCAGATATGGCCTACTTTCTCCATCTAGACATCATCTTTTAACACCACATTCAGATATGAGCTCATCAGTAGATTATTCTTGTTTGAATTTAGAGCCCCTGTAACCCAATCACCTTCCAAAAACTCTACCTATGAACCTATGGGCCTTTTGGAAGTCATTTTAAATTTAAACCAGTATGTCTTGTAAAATTCAAAAGAGGAAACATATTAAAATACTTTTGTCAGTGAAAGTCTCTTTTTGCTGGGACCCTGAAATGAAAATGGCTTCCCTACAAAACAGAGACATGCACAACATAGCTTATACTATGACTTACCATTAAGCAGTACCCTGTTCTCAAATCATTTGGGACTGATTATGGATGATAGGCAAGGACTGGGTTCTAATGATTTCCAAGGCCATGTCTTACTGTCATTTGTAACTCTGAAACAGGTCTTTCCAGAATTATTCTTTTTTCATCAACCATTCCTATGACACTACCACACCTGTTGCACATTTCTCTGTTATTCTTGACTCAAGAAACTCACTTAGATAATTTTACAATTACTCTTTTGGAGGTATTAATTAGCATTTAATTATATTTCAGATTGTAACACAAAACATACAAAACAATTTCATAAAGTGAAGACTTATATATCCAAGTGCTAAGAAGAGAGGTCACTTAGAAAATCCCTAGTCATATGTTTCTTTGTTTCTCTGGCAAAATAAGTTCCTTTTCAAATATGATGGTGACTAAATCATCTTCTGGGATATAGGCCAGATGTAATGCTTCTGTTCTCTAGGATATTCTAGTGTAATGTCATGGAAGCCCAATAGTTGGCAGGTAAGACTAAGAGGCAATTTTCTGAATAGCATTCAGTGCTACAGATTTCCACTTCTGTCCTCGTCAAATGGGAATCCTGCCTGGGAAAAGCAAAGGCTGCATGGTCTAGGAAAATGACCGTGACCCAGAACACACAGTAGCTGGCAATGCCTTTACTAAGACAGTAACGAGAGCTTAAGATATGCTTTGACATTGAATATACCATGATGCCTTCCTCTTTTATCTTTGAATCTATAATATTTGCCAGCCATAGAAATGGTAATGACAAATGACAATAAAAAGAATGACTAAGCTATTGAGTTTATGAAACACTCATCTCTAAGAGTCCCTAAGCTAATTATTTAGTCTCAGGTCATTCATGTTAAGTTGATTCTGCCTCATAGTATATTTTTATCACCAAGATGTATTACTTCCAATTTATAAAAATGAATATAGAAACAGCAATGGCAAGTTCCCAAGAACAATTTTAAAAAAGAATTTTTATCTGTCATGCCAAACTAATATATTATATGTCCATAAATATTTCAACTTACCTGTATACTCATTAACTATTTTATTGCACATAAAGATTTTCAGTGTTAAACTAATTACCAAGCACACTTCTGAACACAAAAAACCCTTAAGTGAACAAGCCAGAGTCTTTTTTCTGAGAGAAGTTCTATGATTTCATGGCTTAACCAGATTTTAAATATCCAAAAATTACATTATACAGACCAAAAAGAAGTTTTTGCAAAAAAGGATTTCAACACAGCATAAAAGCACATATGTGTATGAAAGTAGCCAGATAAAACTTCCCTGAGAAGCTAACAGATTACATCTTGAAAAATAAAATAAATCCTCTCAGAGAGTAGAAAGGAGTAAGGGTACTCTGTATGTGTGATGTCCTACAATGTATTGTGCTTTCCTATCTCCTGAACGAACTGCTGACAGTCACAATTTAAAGAAGGAGAGGTTTATCTTTTGCTCCCACTTCCAAAGTTCTTCCAGTGGTCATCTGGCTCCTAGTCAGAAATATTATGGCGAAATGGTGTGGTAGGACATAGTTTCTCACTTTATTGTGGCCAAGAAGAATAGGGGAATAGCAACAAGAGAAAGGAGACAGGGACCCAACATAGTACCCAAGGTCGCATCTCAGTGGCCCACCTAGATACACAGGAAAGTGTGCTTTGCTAACCCCTAGGTGGCTCCAAAGCCAGTGAAGTTGATAATTAAGCTCAGCTGTCACACAACAGCATAGGGCGAATACAGTATTCTGGGGCTACAGGATAGTGGTCACTTTGTGATAGGACCATGTGTAGGCTGGCAAAAACCAACCCTGGTGTGATATTTTAAGGAACTGATTTTGTTTTGAAGCTAGAGTGTCCTTTGAAGTATTTAGGCAGTGGAGTAATAATCAGGGCTGTGGATTCATAAATTCTGACATGTGGAATTGATTAGAAGAGCTGAGACAACGTGAAATAGGTCAAGAAGACTTTACACTAATGAACTCTTTACCTAATTAACTCCTTTTCTTCACACTAATCTCATTGCTGTCTCCTAATCATAGTCTTACTCCCATAGATCCATAAGAAGTAAAATTTTAAAAATAAATTCTATTACAATGTATATTACAATATAACGCGTACAAAGCTCTATGAAGAACTAAAGGGATGAAATGTAAATATATGTGTGTTTTCTCAAGACGTTTTTGTACAAATTGAAATTCTTAAGGATATAAATATGTTTAGTAATGGAAGAATGGAAAGCATAATAATTACCAGAAAGTCTGATACCGTGAAGAGATACTATCTGACAGTGGAGGTGTGTGGAGGGAGATTTTCAAATGGAAATCTATTAGAAGAAAATAAATAGAATTTAAATGAATAAAACTAAAAAAGGAGAGAAGAAATTTCTATTAAAGGGATGTTTTTATGGATCTCTGCATGCAGGACATAACACCACTCTTCTTTAAAATTGTGATGTAGTTCTTACGAATGCAGCCAAGTGGCTGTGTTCTTGCTTATGAGTTATTTTAGACATTGTACAATGACAAAATAAATAAAATATATAACTCCTTGCCTAAATTCACTCAGGAAATTATTTTGCTTCTTCTACATCCAGGTAATGTTCAAAGTTCTAGAAGTATCATAGTGAAAATTATCAGCAAAATATTTGGCCTACACAATTTGCATTCAAATGAAGGATGAAATATAATAAACATGTATGCATTAATTTAGATAAGATTATTTCTAATGATATTGTTCTGGAAAGCAATAGAGCAGAGTATGAGTTATAAACCCTCAATACCCTGTTCTTGGGCTGTTGAAATAGGTATCATGGGAGAACTCTGATTAGTTCAATTCAATTTTTTAAAATTTAATACACAGAAAAGTGTGTGAAAATTACTCATCAAGGCATCATTGCATTGTTTTTGGCTTTATTTCTTCTATATTCACCTTATAAATCACAGTCTTGGCTGTGCCCAGCACATTAGCAGTTTCCCATCAGCTCTTGCCCAGTCAGCGCTGTTACTGAGCTGCAGGATGCGTAGCTCGCGGTTGAAACAACACCTGAACCATGAGCTATAAAAGGAAATTAGCCGAATGAAAATCTTTAGACCTTTGTAGGCCACAGTAACAGCAAATACAGTGACTCTGAGGTGAGAAAAATCATTCATTTAAAACACAAAAGTAGTGCCAAAAGATCTGTAAGAGTGAAACAGAAAAAAAAAATGATAAAATGTGATATCAGAAAGTTACATGGCAGACAGGCCATTTAAGGCTCTGTTGGTTACAAAAGAAAGCATCTATTTCCAATGAAGAGCCTATTGATGACATACGGCTTGAGGTATCATTCATTTTAAATGCTTATTTCAAAGCAAATTCATTCAGGATTTATGTGGACACTATAAAGGTATGGTAGGTTTAGAAGCAGGGAATCCAGTAAGGAAAATGTACGTAAGAGAATGTGAATATATAAATTATGGTAATAGCAGATTGGTGAGAATATATATTTACTTGAGTTAGTCAAGATACAAGGAAATGAAGAAAAATAATTGGATAGATTGGTTGAATATAGCATATTAAAATAAAAATTTTAAATATACTTATAACACACATACTGAAGTGTCACATTTATCCCATGAATACATACAGTTATTATTTGTACATTGAAAAATACTGAACAATTTTAAATAGTATTTAAAAGAACAAAGAGTGGCTTATCCAACAGAATGACTAATAGAGACATTCATTAAAATGACATATAGTTGGAAGGAATAACTTTAGCAAGAATTAGATTTCTTTTGTGTTTGAGATTTTTCAGATGACCAATGAACAAAATACATCAATCTGAAGTAAAAGAAAAACATTGGGATCTATTGGGATTACAGTTGGGAGCTCCACTTTTGCTGCTTCAAACTGTGAGTCAATGAAAGCACGTGGAAAAAGTATAGATACAGAAATGTTAACCTTGAGTTCTGGTGAGAGAGAAGTACACAGCAATAGAGATTCACAAGAATGGAGAAATGAAAAGAAATTAAGAGAATGAGGTCCAGTAAAGCCAGGAAAAAGAGTCTCTTTTAGACTCAATGTCACAGAGACTGCTCTAAGGCAAATGATAGAGAGTTAACCAAAAGATTTGGCGAGGTAGATACTTTTAGAATGCAAAGAGTTTCTATCTGTTATTACATCACAATTCCTTAATGAACTGATACATTATATATTTTTTTCTATAATGAATTATTATAGAAGTCTTTATGCATAATCCATAGATTTCCTTTAAGGGAAATGTTTACAGATGCTAGGTTCTACTCACACTAAAACCATATTCAGTATCAGAAAGGTCATGTCCTCACCCACGAAAACAAACAGCAACAATGATAAGAAGATCACAAATAGTATGTCTGCTTATGACATTTTAGGACCTAAGAAAGCCCATTACCCTCAGTCCATCATTATTTTGGATTTAGTCTTCCATTAGATGGGTAATTCTGAATTAAGACAGATCAAAAATCATCATAAATCTATTTTCCCAGCCAGGGTAGACCATGCCTTTTTGTTTCTTAACTGACCACTGCCTTCTTTATATTCTTTTTTTTCCTCTTTGATTGTACCAGAGATTGAACACAAAGCCATCACACTGAATATATGTCAAGCTCTTTTTCTTTTTTACTTTTTATTTTGAGACAAAATCTTGCAAGATTGTTAAATTACCCAGGCTAGGCAGCCTCCCAGAGTGCTGGAATTACAGATCTGTGCCACCACACCCTGCTCATTTTCATATTCTTGGTTAAGGTGCCGTTCAACAAAATTTAATGAAGATTTTACAACCTGAAATAAAATATAAATACAGGGACAAAAGTATCTTCAAAAAAGCTCTTCTTTTTAAATGAAAAATTTGTTCAAACCAAATATATATACAAACATGTCCTCCCCCTTGCATTTTGTTCTTTTATTGCTTCTCCTAAAACAAAAGAACAGCTCTTCTGCAAAGTAAATAATTCTTTTCTAAGAGGCAAGAACTCTGTGTGAGATGTCCATTTTTGTCATGGTAAACTGGGAAATGTGGACTATCCTCCTATAATGAACAAATGAATAAGCCAATTAAAGCATTTTTAAAAAATTCTCCTTTAAGGCATTGTTATGAAGCTAACAAGCACTAAAAATAAATACACATGTATAATTTGAAAATGCAAACCCAGAAAGAAGTAACTGATATTTGAAAAATGCCAATGACAGATAAGAGGTTGAGAAAGCAAGCAACATTTTTAACAGTCTTTTGTGGCAAAGTATAACAACATTCGTTAGAGCCCAGAGAATACTAATAAAGCAAGGATAGGAAACACCCCACAGCTAGGAACATCTATTGTAGGACAGGTGCAAATGGTCTGACTCTCACAGTATGATTAAAATCCAACTTCAAATCATCTTGCTTCTTATAATTAGATGAAGCTGATAGCACGTTATTAGTTTTCAAAAATGTATATTCCATTTGAAAAAGGGAAGATAAAAATTTAAACTTAAAAATACATAATTTATCTTCTTAAGCCTACAATAACCAGGTCTGTGGAGAATAAAGAAAACATTATTTTTAAAAAATAAAACAACAGATAATAAAAACACAAGAAGATACAGGTTATATATTTACTTATCAGTATTATCTTAAATATTTTAAAATATTAGCAATACACAGTACCTTGACATAGATAATCTAAGTATTTTCAATGTCAATATAGCAGAAAGCATTTGAAATGACATAGTATTTAGAATATTAAATATAGAAGCACTGAAAAATTCAGTAACTAAATTTAAGAATGTAGTTGATCGACTCAAAATGGATTTATAAATATCAAAACAGAGAAATAAAAAGATAGATCAGAACAATTATAACAAAACAGCAGAACATAAAATGGTAATGAAAGTGCAAAACAACATGATAATCCTAAGATATACTAAGAAATTTACAATATGTGTAATTGGAGTCTCAGAGATAGAAAAACAAATGGAATACAACACTATGCATAGAAATGGGTGGAAAAATTGCAGCAATTTTTCAAACCATTAGAAAGTTATGAAAACAACTGTTCAAGGTAACTGTAAGCCTCAAGCAAGATAAATACAAAAAATTGCACTTGACACATCATACACATCACTTCACATAGGAATACAAAGTTTACAAATTTTAAAATCAGGCACAGAAAAAGAGTAAAAGGAGAAACAATGAGACATTAGGCTTCTCGACAAAAAAAAAAATGCTAGATGTGGATGACCTTAATTATCTATTGGTACAAAACAAATTACCCTGAATTTAGTTGATTAAAACAACAAATTACTATTTCATAAGTTATGGCAGTCAGTAATCTGCAAGTATTATTATATCTGTGTGGTTTTGGCTCCAGATCTCTCAAGAGATAGGATTCAAAATGTTCAAGGAAGATAATTATCTCAAGACTTCACTGGGGAGGATCCATTTTCAAGTCAACTCACTTGACAACCGGCCAAACAGGGACGATCTTTCAAGCTTAATATGGCCATTCACTAGCTTAATTTCCTTGCTATCAAGGCCACACCCTCACTGCCTAAGAGTAATCATAGTATAAAAATTGGATTTTCCCTTTCAAGGAAACCTCACACCGTGAGAGCTGTCTTCCTTGAAAGAGAGGAAATAAGAATGAGAGAGTACAGAAAAATGAAAACCGTAGTCTTTTTATAATCTGATGTCTAAGGTCACATCTCCTCACCTCTACTGTGTTCATTAGAGTCAAATCCTGAGCTTTGAAGCTTTGTGCTTTCTGAGGGAGCAGAGTTCACGTGACTCACTTAGAATTAAAGTTCTAATGTACTGGTTTGTAATGAATTACTCTGTCTTAGTTACTTTTTACTTGTCGCTGAGACAAAATACCTGATGCCCAAATTTGGGAAAGGAAAGGTTTATTTCTTACAGTTTTTGGAGGTTTCAGTCCATACTCAGTTGGCTCCAAGGCAGGGTGGTATGGTGGGGATGCAGTTCATGGCAGCTGCAAACAGCAAGCGGGAACTGGAAAGAGAGGGACACACCTTCTTCCTGCCATTACATCACATCCTGGCTCCACCCCCTAGGAGGGTGTAGCACGGACACCACCAATCCAAGCACTAGACAATGAACCAGTCACAAATGTACAATGCAAATACATGAGGCCTGGGGGCCACCGACATAAACCATGACATACTCCAAACTTAATATTCTGAAACCATTCTACATTTTATGTTATTTTTTAAAACAAGAAATAAAAATAAACTCAGATGAGTAATAGGCTCAGCTGGGATTTTGAAGTGGAGCAACCACTTCTAGGAAAGGTTCTTCACTGAAATGATTGGTGCGTCAATGTCTTAGTCTCTGTCTTTCTCCATATGCTGTGCCATCTTATAGGGCCTCTGCATATGTTGTCTGACTTTCAAGAGAGAAGGAAAAGAAGCCACCTTGCTGGACAAAGACTTTATCTAGGACTAGTACAGTATCACTTCCCTTGTATTCATTTGGTCATAGTAGTCCTAGAGTCCACTAAGATTCCTATCAGTAGAGAAACAGATGTCTCCTCTGGATTAGGCATCAGGAAGTACATTGCACAAGAAATTTATGGTTTTTGACATACTATCATAGCTCACTTTGTGGCAATACAATATTCCACAGTCATTCCTCAGTCACAGTAACCCATATCCCACCCACAGGCAAAGTGCATTTAATCTCCTCCTGAAATTTTTATCCCATTATAGGAGTGAGGCCATAATTTATTGTCAGCGAGCTAGATTTGGTCCTTGTTCTGAGATCCTTTCATTGAGATTCTTTAGCCATTCAAAGCTAGTTTTGGCTCATACATCTTCAAAATTCATGAAAAAGTGGCCACAATTAAAAGGAACTAGTTCACACTTTCCATATTTTGTTTTGACTGTCATGAAACCAGATCATCTTATTCATATATACATTTGCTTTATAACCCCTCCCATATTATTTATTCTGTATAAAAACAAATTATGAAAGCTGGGCATGGTGGTACACAGCAGTAATCCCAGCACACAGAAGGTTAAAGCAGAAAGATCAGTGTGAGTTTAAGGCCAGCCTGACCTGTGTAATGAAACCCTGCTTCAAAAAGACAAAAGAATAAAAATAAAAATAAATACTGCTCCCAAATCTGAGCAAGTTAAGTTTTTAAAAAGCTAATGTATTTTTTTACATAACTTTTGAAAATCTGACAGAGCCTTAGAAGGATGGTCCTGACTTGGGATATTTCCCAAAGCCGCATCAATGCATCAGAAGCAAAATCAGCATCCATAGACCCCACTGGAGCTGGAAGCTAAGCATACAGCATGGCTTCCCAAGTACCTCCTGGTATAATGCCTCAATTTGCACTGACTCCCAGAGTCTGCTTGGCCTGGGAGTCCTCTGATCATCATAGGTTCCTTGCCCCAGAGTTTTACAAAACAAATAGAAAGAAACTGAAATTTCTCTTATAAGATACTCCTAGAAGTCATCCATTTTCACTTTATTGTATCCACCAGAAGCAAGGCACCCTGCACTCAAGGAGAAAAATTCCATCTCTTAAAAGAAGAAGTTGTGGTTATATTCTGAAGCTACTATCCTTCTACTACTGCAGTCCACAGTCTTGATAATATTTTTTTCTTGCTGCTACATACATAGTTTAGGTTTTCTCTATTATATCATAATTACCATCAATAATTTTGGTATTAGTCTTCCATTCCTACAGTCTACTTCAGGTCTTGCACATTGACCCAAAACATGCTTCCAATTCCAAGAGATATTGCATTTTCTTATAGCAAAATACCTACCTCTGTTACCAGATTTCAGTCCTGATGTGCATCTGGAGTAACAAATCATTGACAGATTCAAAATTAGCCATTTAATATGCAGGAACCAAGAATGGGATGTCACCCTTAGACAGGGGTGTTGGGACATGGTGGGATAAGATGTCTTGAGGAAGTTTGAGCCTTCTTTCTCTGAAATGGCTCAAATGTCTGAGGGCAGCAATTACATTCATAGGGCAATGTGTCTTCAGCTGTAGCTGGGTTTTCACAGTGCTCTTTCATGGGGTCTGCTGGAATTGACTAAAACAAGACAGCTTCTTCCCTCATATCAAAACATCTAATCCTCAAATTGGATGGGTCACAGTAACTGAATCTGGTCAAGTCTCTCTCTCTCTCTCTCTCTCTCTCTCTCCTTCCCCCTTCCCTTCCTTCTCTCCTTCTTTTTCTTCTTCTCTCTCTCTCTCCCTCCTTTGAGTAGTCTCCCTGAAAAGCATGAGAGTCGCAGTGACTAAATTCTTTCAAAGTTCTGACTTGCTTCAGAAGAAATGTTTCAAGAGATACAGATGAAAGTTGCAAAGCTTGAAAAGAAGTAATCTGAAAAGTCACTCAGCATCACTTTTACCATGTTCCTCTGATTATATAGGACCAATCCTGACTCCCCGAGCAAGCGGACCATGCAATGGTGGAAAACCAAGAGGCTTAATTTATTTTGAAATAACCCTCATACAGTCCCCTATTAGATATCTGTGTGTTCACTGACTTGTATAATACATTTTCAGAAATTATCTACCCAAAGCGTACTTCCCAAAAATATGATTTTCATCTGTGTTTGTGCTGTAAATAAAGTTCAGTGCAATGAATTTGCAGATGTAACTAAATTGGAATGAGTTTCATAAGGCAAAATGATATCCAATAAACTAGATAATATTATCTTCATTTCCTCAGACCTATATGGCTGGTTTTTAGTGCCAAAGGAGCAATTTTATGGCATCGCTTCTTCATTTAAAAATTTTGTACTCTGCTTCTCATGTATTCTTATGAGTTCCAGTGTTTATATATTTATCCTCTAAGAATTAGTTATCATCTTTAATCATATCGTTACCCTTCAATCACAAAGATGTGGGAGAAAGCACTAAACTGAGTAGGTAGATACTGTTTGATAGTGCCTCTATTTATATAGAAAATTATGTGCCAATATGCATACATTTACTCAGTAAACATGTGCTAAGCATCTGTCTCATGCTGGGCTTTGCCTAACATTTTTATGAAAGTGTACACACTTGCAACAGCTGCATAGTCCCCTTCCCCCCTCCCCACCATCTTCCTCCCTGGCTATATGGCTTTCAGGATCACTTAGATTAATTAAAGTTTCAACAGCACTGATATCCACTTAAATATAGTAATTTTATATATAGTAATTTTCTTTGACCTATTCGGGAGATGAGTATAAGACTTTTAGATTTTTCGTGGCAGTAGAAGGTACATCCTAATTTTCTTGAAAATAATAGCAGCAGCATAAAACGATAGTCTGCAAAATACCACATTTAGTAAATCCTTCTCCTCTTTTTCCCTCCTTCCTATTGTCCTAGTCTCCTCTTTCTTTTCTTTTCTTTTCTTTTCTTTTTTCTTTTCTTTTCTTTTCTTTTCTTTCTTTTTTTTCATAAGAACTATGGAAAAGAAACACAGGGCTACCCAGAATGTTATTCTGGTTTTTT
>PVJX010038233.1:0-16447 GCA_004027295.1 Dolichotis patagonum
TAAAAATTAAAGCATTAAAGACAAGGTAAGTGAGAGAGAATAATTATTTTAAATACATGGACTATTTTGATTACTTTGAATATAAAATTTTCTTCTCACAATGATACAACTCACATTACATTTTATTTTATATCTTATTCTGATGAACTCTTAAATGGTACTTGTAGAGCTACCTCAATAAATTTTCTGAGTGCTTATAGATAGATGTATGATTGTCTTTGGTTCTCAATCGGTTATATGAAACTGACTTCCTCATTGTTGCTAAGCAATAGCACAGACTCAACAATGGTGTTGTCTGCATAAATGCATGTATGAATATGAGAGTGATCACTTACCTAAACTTCATGGTGGCAAAGTTCAGATTTTTGAAGCTGTTGCAAAGTAAAAGTAGACTGTATTGTTAGTATTTATACAGACAGTTTCTGAGAAACACCATGGTTTTATTTCCAAATGTGCTATATAGCATGAATTACTCATAAGTCTAAATCATGTGGACTTAAGATAATTATGTATATTATATAGCCATCTGTAGATATTATAGTAGTTCTTGAGATAACCAAGTGTGCTTTTAGGAAGTGGATTTCCAGATTCCACTCAAGACATGCTAGAAAAACAGAGGCTCAAGCCCCATAATTTCTAAGAAGCACCATCAGTGAATTGGGTGTAGTCAGCCCCGCACAGGTCCTCTTACTGCCATTTTGAAAATGATTGTATGTGCCAGGAAATCCAGAATGGCATCTTCCAAGTCTTTCCCTACCAAGCACCACCATCAGTTATGTGCTTTTTCTCTTCTACACTTGAGAAACATTTCAAACACACAGAAACTATCTATCAACCACTAAGATCTTATTGTTAAAATTTTCTTTACCTTTTTTTTGAGACAGGTCTTATTGTTTAAGACCAGCTCCGGCTGGTCTTGAATTTGTGATCCTGTTGCCTGCCCCTCCCAAGCACTGGGATTCTAGGCGTGCACCACCATGCCTAGAATGTTCGGTTAATTTTTAAAGAGAAATGCAGTATTACTGAGACTGCAGAAGCTACCCTTCACCTTCGTCCCTTCTTCTTTACATCTTTCCCAGGTGATAACCACTGTCCTGGGATATAACATTTGCCAAAAGCACTAAGGACACATCCATCATTGAAGAAGTCAGCTTTATTGTAGCAGCATTTGGAAAATACCTATCATAGAGAACAATAAGTTATCTTAGTAAGAAAGTGCTAGGATGCATTATAGGATTTGGTTTCAGTTGGGTAATTTTAGGAAGGATCTAAGGATACAGGGGTCATTGTGGATTAAGTGCAGTCAGGGTGCAGGCAACTTTATGGATAGGTATCTCAATAAATCTTACCTACAGGGAGGACAGGCTAGTAGTTAGTAAAACACTGGTAGTGATCATTCAGCTAGGAAGAAGGGTGGATGTTTAGATATTTGTGGATTGCTCGATGACCTTGTGGGAACTAGATGTGATTATGTCCATCAATGGAATGAGTCTTAACTGTATAAGGCTGGGTTGGTTTGTGTAAGAGTGAGGTCCACACGTGAGTATCAGACCAATTCCTGCATGTCACAAGCTGCTCTTCTCACTCACCATGCAGGTTTTTCTAATTTTACTATATTATTTGAATTCACAAACTTGTACGGTTTAAAAATATCATTGTATCATAATTTTTATAAACTGTTTTACTTCCCTATTGGACCTGGTCCTTGTTTGAGACCTAATCATAATGATTCATGATGTAAATCAATCCGCTTTCTTCTTTCCATTTTTTTTCTTCCTCTTTCTCTTACAAGTGGTGCTGTATTATGTGTCCTTTCTCAGGTCTCCTTTGGTTCCTATGCCAGGGTTTCTCTAAGCACTCAGTCTTTGGACACACATTCAACTCTACTAGGTATGGTCAGATTGCTCTCTGAAGTGATGACACCAGTTTGCTCTCCATTCGCAATTCATAAGATGATCAGCTTTGCCAGACATTCTCCTTAGTATAGGATGAGGTTTTCATACTTTTTACTTTTTTGTTGTCAATCTGGCAGATGTAGAAAGGTGTTTTGTTTTAAGTTTCATATTACCAGTTATTAGTGAGATTGAGCATCTTTTCACATCAGTTTTGTTCATGAGAAACCACCAAGCATAGCGGCTAAAACTACGGTCTCTGGAGCCAGGCTGGCTGGTCTGCGCCCAGGTTCTGACATTTACTAGCTGACCTTGAGCAAGTTCCTTCTATAAATTTGAGGTGATAATGGGAACACTTGCCAGGTTGTCATGAAATTAACATATGTAAAGTGGTTACCACAGGGCATGTCACATAATAAGCACTAAGCACTGTTTAAGCCCCAAGTTATTGTTTTTGTTATTATGGTTCTTAAGTGATATGTTTCTGTCTTTTGCCTATGTTTGTATTGGGCACTAATCGTTGTATTAATTATATATTTTGTGTACTAATCCTTTTATTATTTTGGTTTTGAAACATTTTCTATGGTTTGTCTTTTCATCTTGTGTTTAGAGTTTGATTTTTACCTATTAATATAATCACAGAATTATAAAGTGTAAATGACATGATACATCAGTAATATTATAAACCCAGATATCGAGTTCAATCATCCAAATATTGTAGTCCTCTTTCTAGTTTTCCTCACAATCCAAAAAGTTATATTCATAATCCCCTTGAGACCTCACTGGAATCTCAGCAAGTTAATTCTAATCTACCACTACCAATGGAACCCACGGCAAGAGTAACGACACAAAGACATATTCCGAGTTAATAGCAGCCAAGGGGTCCTAAATCCCCTCATGAGGACATGCAGACAAAGGCCCTGATCCTAGGCCTCTCCCAGCATTTATTATCTTGTGAAGAAGGTGGTGGCTCAGGGATGAGTGACAGTGAGGATGGCGGGAATTACTGAGTAACTTGAGCTGGCTGGCCAGGTGCAAGATTGACATCTCTGTAAATTGCAGAGATAAAGATATGCAGAAGGATCTATTCACATAATCCAATTTAGGTATCAATGGAATTGTTTTGGGGGACTATCTCTTGGGTTCTGATATGCCAGCTCTTGTGCCCTGGGGAGTCACAGCCTCTTATCTTGAGCTTGTACCCAGCTGACATTCCCAGAGCAGTTTGCTCTAACATCTCAAGTGCTCATATCCTGTGCTTATCTGTATTGTATGGAGAACACTATTTGAGGAAATAGGACTGTCTGTTGGCTACAGAGATTGCATGTTAGCACCCAGGCTAGCCTTATTTGCAATGCTTAGAGCCAATTGAAGAGAGAAGGAAATGCCCTAGCCAGCTTTTTACATATCAGTATAAGGAAATGATCTCCAAATAATCAAAGTCACGGTAATTGTTTTGGATTCAAAGGGAGTCACTGGAGTTATCTCCCACAAGTATTTGTTATAAATATGAAATATGGAATGCTATCCATTTTCTCTCCTACTGGTAGCAGATGGGCATAAAGCAGCATAACAGCTCTTTCTTAGCCTACTCTTCAGTACTAGAATTCAACTGTCTCTCTGTCTTTGTCTGTCTCCTAAATATGACATGCATATAGTTAAGAAAAACACTGTTAACAGCACAAACTTGAACAGGTAAGAACAAAATAAGTTTATCTGAATTAGGAGGTCTTTGTGTTGCATCTAACTTGCAGAGGTTATTGTTTCCTTTGTTCTCGCCAGTTTTAATTTTATTATTACACATTTATAGTACATAATAATTACATTCCTTGCAGAGAGTTGGTACATGTACATAACACATTTTAATTCTCTTTTCATCCCCTTTCCCTTCCTTTCCTCCCCCTTTTTTATTTTAAAGATAGTAAAATACAACAAAACAAGACAGAACAAAGCCAATCAAGACAATGTGGTGAAATTGATACAGAACTTCAGAGCAGGCTACCAGGATAACAATAATAGCTACCACAGTATTTCTTGTAATCTTCACAATAGTTGTCCATTCAATCAGGTATAGCAAAATCAAACCAAAAACAGAACACTATAAAACCAATCAAAACAGAATATTGAATAGAGCAAAAATAATTAATCAGAACAAAGCAAAACAGTGAAAACAATATTGGCCTTCAAAGAGGACAGAAGGAAATCCCCAACCTTGCTATATTGCATATTGTCATCCTCCCAAGAGATGCTAAGACCTCTGGCCCCAGGTCAGCATAATCGCCAAACAATACAATCTGATTAGATGATTTATGTATCTTAGTTGCTATCAACTCAGGCTGACCTCAAAACTATCCAGTTGCTAAGGGTGGGGAGGGCCACAGGACATTTGAGTCTCAGCCAGCACACTGGTAGGTTCACAGGAGACATCAACTTGTTCTCTCCCTAGTACACCGGCGACTCACGCCATTTACCAGGAAGGCTGGCTCATTGCTTTTTTGGTTGGTCCTCCAAGTTCCAGCATGGCTGATTCTCAGGAGATGCCAACTTGTTCTCTCCCTGGCATGCCCATGGCTCGCACTGCTTACCAGCCTCTCCGCTGCTTACCAGCCTTTTTCTATTGGAAAAAGACCTCTCTTATTTCCTATTATCTATCATTTATTTTGTTCTATATTTATATTTTGGGTTTCTCATGTAAGAGAAATTATGTGATATTGAAGCTTGTATGTCTGATTTGTTTTATTTAACATTATGGTCTCAAGATACATCTATTTTCCTACAAATGACTCATTTATTTTTATAGCAGAGTAGTACTCCATTGTGTATAGATTCTAAAAATCTATTCATCTATTGATGGACATAAACTACTTCCAAGATTTAGCTATTATGAATTGTGCTGCTACAAATATAGGTATGTAAGCATCACTATACTATGTCTTTAACTTTTTTGTAAAGATACCTAGAAGGGGAATAGCTAGGTCAAATGGAGTTCCTAGTTTTAGTTTGTATTTGCTTTTGACCAGCACATGTAGAGCTTAGTGTTACCAACAAAAATCAATTTTACAATATAAATTTCAGAATTTGTTATTATAGTGAAAATTTGTTTATTTTAGAGCTATCTGGCATTGCTAGACAGTGTCCCTGTGGACAGTATTATAGCCATTATCCCCTTTATGTGGAAGACCTCTCTCTAGTTTGTTAAAATACCCAACGCTTTCTCTGGTCTATCAGTGACTTCAGTGGCAGTTGTCATTTGTTACTGTATTTGCTCTCCTGTTTCCTTACTCCTGGGCATTACCTGTCTGACCCTTGCTGCCATTTAGGTTTGTATTAGTGGACAGAAGACGAGAGGGTGAAACTATCTGCTTCATTCCCAGAAACACAGAAAGTACAGGGAAAAATTTTTCAGTGGCTTTTCAGTCAGGGTACCTTCCTAATGATGACTCTTTAAATTTAAAATTGGTAGTTTAGTACTTTTACTAAAATACGGACATTCAGGTGAAGAATACTGCTTACGACCTTATAACTCTGATGTGCTAAGTGCAGGCTCCTAACTTGAAAGTGTCTACATTACTACATTTTGTTTTTGTTCACAGATTATTTTTTAATATTGAAAATCCTAGTTTTCTAACTATCATTCATTCATCCTTTTCTAAATGTTATTTTTTGTGGTGCTGGTAACTGAAACCAGGACCTTCACACATGTCAGATTCTCTTCCACTAAACTACATACTCAGCCCTCTATCACATCAAAGAGCTTTACAAATACTATCTTACATTTCTGAGCTATTCAAATGAGACAACACACACATATTCCTATGTTTTTTGTCCTTTCACAAAGGTCAGATTTTGTTATTCATCAATTTCCATTAACACATTTTAAATGTTCCATCATACAGAAATACAATAAGCCACATTCCAGTCCTTCCTGAGTTTCTCACAATGCAGTTTTTCTTCTCAATCCCCCACCTGTCTTCAAACTAAACAAAATCCTAGTGATTTTAGAATACATAATTGCATTTATACCCAGAGTCTAGTAGTTCCTAGTCCCGACACAAAGACGCCTCAAAGACAAATGAACAATTCTTTTTTTGCAGCTTTCCTTCCTAAAGTTCCGAAACATCTGAGAAGGAAAAAAAAAAAGCCTAGAGAATTCTTTTTTTGTTGTTCTTCCTTAAGGGTTTTTGATAGCTTCTCATATACTTTTGGAATTGATCATCTAAACTGAGAAATGATTCTCTTTTTTATAATCCTTTATATTATATTATCAGGTAGGCAAACTTCTATAAAAATGAGGCCCCTAAACATAATATCTTGAGTACTATATATGGTTTTCTTCTTGTTCACTTAGGATGTGGGTGAATGGGTTTGTGAGAAGGCTTCTCCAATCAATCAGGTAATACCTGACCAAAATGGGCAGAGTTTGTACCAACTTCAGTGTACAACTTCCAAAGTTTCCCTGTAGGCTGCCTCTATTCCAGCCAACCATAAGGGGTAAATGGATGGAGGATGTTTATAATCACTTAGCCTAGAGGTGATGTGAGTCTCTTTCTCTCATATTCATTGGTCAAGATTCAATTATATCATCAATCTTAGCTGTAAGAAACGCTAAGAAATATAGTCAAGTTGTGTGATCAGATTAAAAGGAAAATACAAATTTTGGTGAACATTCGGCATCCCCGTGAGGAGAGGTTGTCCTGAAGAGACCTTTTGGGAATAGCCACGTTAGCTGGCTTTTTCTTACTGTGAGAAAATACATGAGAAAAAAGGGCTTAAAGGAGGAAAAGTTTATTTTGGCTCACAGGTCTCAGGGTTTCGTTTCATGATCATCTGGCTCCACTGTTGTTGAGAGAAGGGCAGAGCCAGAGAGGAATAAGTTGAGGACATGCTATAGTCTACAAAATTATGCCATGGCCTATCCTTTTCAACTAGTCAATACCTTCCGAGTTTTCATCACCTCCAATAAAACCATCAAATTATAACTCCACCAATGGATTAATGCACTGATGAAGCTGAAGCCTGTATGATCTAATCACTTTCCAAAGTTCTACCTCTAATATTACTGCATTGTGGACCAAGTCTCCAACCCATGAGCCTTTGGAGGGGGTTGTTTTTGATCCAAGCTATAGCATAAACTGTAGGAATCACTCCCAGAACAAGTGGTAATGATCCTTCCAGGTGAAAGTTAGACATGTTAGCAGTATCTTCAGAGCCAATCTTACCAATGCTAAACAGAGAATAAAAAAAAGAGTCCTTAGCTGTACTTAGGTAACCGTGGTAAGGTAAAGAGCACCACAGTCCTCTAGTAGAACAGAGCCATGATGGTGATAAATAGCAAGAAACTCATAGGAAAATGTGACTCATGGTGCTAGAGTCAGATTCCTAGTGTTGTTAGGCCAGAGACATTTTCCTTTGTTTGCACCTCAGCGAGGTTCAGTGTTTTATTTTTATTACATATAAACACAGTTACTTACAGGGATCTTCATTCAGTTCAGTCAACAAATGGGAATTGTCTCATATACCAGACACTATGAGAAGAAAGACTTTTCTTGTTGGTACAGGTAATCACTTAGAAGTAATCTGTATCTTCTGTAGGCCCCTGGTTTTCTTATGGCTGTCCCATGGCCCCGTCACCCTGCTTTAATCTTGTAGCATGAGCGGGACATATGGCCTGCAGCTCTTCACCCAGTGGGCTCTGTGCTTGGCATTGTCAGTAAGAAGCAGCCATCCGTGTACACTGAGGGGCTGCCAGTCAACCTGGGCAAAAGCTCTTTCCTTATCCGGTGTTTGTTTTCTCATTGTTTCTCCTGTGGTCTGCACTCAGCTAAAGATATTCAGAAATCTCATCCAAACTTCTGGCAACTCTCTTCTTTTTAAGCTTTTGACTGATGACTTCATAAAGCCCCAGACAGTAGGGTAGCTTCCAGACTGCACAATTTCATTAGTCTCCTTGTCTATTCTGGGCAAGATAAGTAATGCTAGACAAATGGGAAGGCTGCTTCTACTGCCAAGGTCTTACACGGCTCAGGCTCATGTCCTTTGCTTCATTGCTAGCTCTTCCTTTCCCAGTTTAAGCTTCTGACCTTGCTTAAATGTCATGTTCTACCTAAGTAATTATTGAACATGACTTTGGCATCTCTGTTTAATTTCTAATTCCTTGTTTTGATCCCCCTCCTTTCCCAGGTGCCACTAGTTTTTACCAAGGCCTTTGTGTTTCCTTTGGTGCCCAAATCCTAAGTGATTGATGACTCAGATCTTAGCATTAGGCTAAAATATTAGAGGAAAACAGGAATAGATATAGGAGTAGAAATTAATCAAACCCAGGCAGAATGGAGAAATCATTAAAAGGAAGGGCCAGGAAGTAATTTCAATGTTCTGTGCTTGACATGGGAGAAAGAAGAAATTGGAGTGGTGGTTTGTATTAAGGGAAACATGAAGAATTTCTTATTGAAGCAGAAGACTTTTGTTTTGTTTTGTTTTGTTTTGTTTTGTTTTTGACAGGGTCTCACTACATAGTGAAGGCTGGCCTTAAACTCACTATTGTAGCCTAAACTGGCCTCAAACTTATGTTGATCCTCCTGCCTCAGTCTCCCAAGTACTAGGATTACAGACGTGCACCACTAAAACCGGCAACAGAAGACATCTTTAGGTCAACCTTTTAGAGCTAGAAGGAAACACCAGAAATGCAAACTGGAATCAGTAGTACTCTTTAACCTCCTTAGAAAAAGGTTCATCCTTTCTCTTGAGTCAGATGTATGGCTATGTGCAGACATCTATCTCTCAAGACAAAGGGTCCATTTCGGCTTTTTGGAATTACAAAGAATTCATGATCCATAAACAAGAAAGAACTATTGGATAGAGGGCCTAGGTATCCTGCAGGTAGTCAAAGCCATAAGGGAGATGAGACGACTGGAGAAAGAGCCCTGGCAGGTGAAGAACTTAATGTAAAACTGACGTGAATGAGGTGTTGTAGGGAAATAACGCTCCACAGCTCTATACTGGTGTCTGGTGTCAGACTTTAAATGTTCACATACTGTGGAAGGGCTGAGAGAGCATTTATCTCCATGTCAATAACAGAGTAGAAAAAATGAAATCATAGGTTCACGTTTCACAAACTAAGTTTTATATTTTTCAAACTAATGTTCTTCAAGTATGCGGTCTTGTTCTGATTTTCTGCTGCACATTGTTCTCTCTAGAAACTCTTTTAGTCGTCACTCAGTAAAAGCCTACTCTAGAATCCAAAGCTACAATAAACAGTGGTATTGCTGTTTTTATGAAGCACTAACACTTATCTGTACTTCTGGTAGCAAAACTGCCGAGTTCTTGAGCAGAATGGACAGATCGTCACCACACAGAAGTACCTGTCAATTTGCTCCTCGTGACCCACAGTCATCAACATGGGTGAGTAGAAGGTCAGGCTGCTGTCTGGCCCTTTTCAAAGAGGTGTTTAGGGGCTGACAGTTTAGAAGATAAGAGTGCCTGGTGTTATCATAGAACACTGGAAATAAAGGCAGATGGCTGGGTCTGAAACTTTGACCCCAAGTCTCTCTGAGTAACAAACAAACAAACAAACTTGCAATTGTTACCTCCATTGTGATCTTCTAAAAAGTCCTAGATTTCACTGTCATCCATCTACAGCTTCCTCAAATTCTTATGTCAACACAAGATGTGGAGAAAAATGGTTAATGTTTAGATAAAAATATCTATTATGATACAAAATGCATTGCCATCAATTGCCCTTAAAATACTCCTCTGTGCTTTTAATATTTATCCTGGCATTCTTGCCACTTTTTGAAGCAGTTCTAAAAGCCCTTTTTTGTGAGTGTCATTTTTTGACTGCCTTGATATTCTTGATTCCATTCAGAACATTTACAGAATTTCTGTCAGTAAACTTTATGGTGTGTCCTTCTTCACTGATCTGATACCATGTGATGTCTGGCTCTTCCTGCAATTCAAAATGAGCATAAAAGATAAATATTTTTGAGTAGATTCAGGACATCAAGGCAGCCATAATAGTGTAGCTGAAGACAGTCCTGAAAGAGGACTTCTAGAACTACTTCAGAAAGGTATAAGAACAATGACCTAAGTGTTTTTAAAGTGAGAGTATTTTGGGAGGGATTAAAGCAGTGTGTCTTTTACTGTAATAAATTGTAAAAACTTAAGCATTCACAGTGTTTTTTTTCACACCTCATCAGGTGTGCTAAATGCATACAGTATTTGCTCTACAGAACTTCAGTACAGTGGAGGAGAAAACCGGGAGTTAGAAAGCAAAGTGCTGAGTGTAGGGCATCTCACAGATAGAAAGCACCATTGCTTTACCAGGAGATGCATCTAATTCAGACTGCGCGTGTGTATACTTCCTAGTAGAGCTGACCCCAATCCAAAGCTTAAAAGATGAGTCAGTAAGGCAAAGAGTTATTCCAGATATTAGAATTCATGAAAATTCAAAAGCAAGAATTAATATATAAAGGGCAAAAAAGCATGGCTTTGTTGGGGAAGAAGACTTGCATAGCTGCAGTGGAAAATTGAACTAAAGGGCTGGAGAAGTAGATAGGAACCATTTGCAGTATTTACTAGCAGTTTGGTCAGTGGGCTAGTTTATTGGGCAGTTTGTTTTGGGTACTGCAGGATGTTTAGTATCCCTGTACCATATGCACAAAATGCTAGGAGCACTACCCAAACATTGTGGCATCTAGAAATGCTCCAAACAGGAAGCTAGTGGTACTTCTGGTAGAAAAAACCACTGGAGATACTTGCAAGTCACATTGTGAAACTTGGACCTATTCTGTGGTACAATAGGTACTGAAAAGTAGCCAAGGAAGGTTCAAGGTCAGATTTTTATTTTTATGGGGTCATAACTAAAAGCCATCGAAAGGACAAATTTAAAGGAATAAAGGGATAGACAAGTCTTCTGGCCTAGTGTAGGTGAGGCATAATGAAGACTTTAACTAGGACTACAGATAAGAGGATGGAGATGAATGTGCAGGTCAGGGAACTCTTAGAAGATGAAAAGAGTAGGGTTTGATTACTGACTGACTAACTGAGGCCAAGAAAGTATCATTAAAGATGACCCTGGGAAAGTGATGCAGTTGAGAGAAAAGATGGGGAAAAAGTCTTAGCTTTTCTAAGGTTTGGGCAGGGAAATGCTAAATCATCAGAGAAACTTGATTTTCATCCCCACCAGCCTACTCCATGTTCATTAGGGACTGTGTGTTAAAATACCAGGAAGACAGTATGACACCCTTAGGAAAAAAATATGGTCATTATACTCCTACCTACAAACCTTTAGCTTTTTCCCCTTGCCTCTGATGTGGTGTTCCAAAGTCCAAATGTGTCTATGTGGCTTTACAGGACATATAAGCTGAAACCATCACCCTTTTTCCCTGGGAAGCATCAAGGGGCTATAGGCTGTGAAGTTACAACAGGTGGACATGCCAGTCTCAAGCATCTCCTATCTGGGTACCCTTGTGGCTGTGAGGGGGGGGAGACAGGAGTTGGATAGCTTTACCAATTGTTTTTACCTGCCAAGATGGTTTTGATTTCTGACTGAAGTCTTGTGACTCCTATGCTTTGAAACATCTGGCAGGACTGTGCGTGCTTGCTCTATTGATTTTGGCTCATTTATTCAATTTACCAAGATCATCCTGAATTTTAATACTGTCATCCAAACTGTTTTCAGTGTCTTCCAGAAATGCATTTGCTTTCGATTGATTAGTGCATTCATCACATGATCCTCAGAGTTACTGACAGAAAGCACAGAGCAGGATCAGGCCCCAAGATGGCTCCTTATGCATTGCATGCAATGGTCGCTCTCATTTTGACACCAAACTATCGATAGGTTGTTGGTGTTCAGTATACTTAACTGACTTTTTACCCACATTATTCTCGTCTAGCTCTGTCTAATCATATGCATAGAATTCTGCTGAGAATGCTTTGTAGAACAATGTCTAATGCTCCAGGAAAATCAAATATGTACACTACACTTCTGTGAAGAGCATTTCTCCTCTGTTGAAAGAGAGCACTTGCAGTTTGCCTTAGCTGTGGTCATGGTGTAGAATGTGAAATATCTGTGACTCTCATCTGTGTGGAGAATGAGGCCCTAGAAGAATTTATGTAGTTTTCTGTTTTCTAAGTTTGATTATAGTACCTAATGCAATTTTCCTGAGGACAAAAAAATTCCTTCTTATATTTTAAAAAATCTGAATGTGGACTGCCATTGGCAAATGGTGACTCAATAACCACTGTATACTTTTATCAACTATAAAGGGTACAAGAGCTTCAGCCAAAAAGTGCAGAATTCCTTGTACATGAATCAGTGAAGCCTGTGGGGCGCAAGTCGTGCCTCCCTCAGCCATTATCATTGACTATTTCCAGTTGGATACAAAGTCCTTTCCAGTCGTAGGTTTCCTTTCTCCTCTTGTTCTACAAAGAATAATGATTTTTAAAAATCACATCCTGGTGGGGCATGGTGGCAGAATTTTAATCTCAGTATTCTGGGAAGCTGAGGTAGGAGGATCTCAACTTTGAACCCAGACTGGGCAACTTAGTGAGAACTTCTAACAAAGTAAAATAACTTTAAAAAGGAAGGGAAATAGGGTAGAGACCACTCAGTGTGAAGGCTGTGTTCGTTTTTCAGACTCCTCCTGCCCATGCATCCTATTCATTTCACTGTCTAGATCATTTAGTGGTTTTCTACATCCCCCTTAGCTTAATTACATTAACCTTTGTGCCCTCTGCCTGCCCCCTCTTTTCTCTCAATTCTCTCTGTGGTCCACAGCACAGACTATGGGCATCACCAGGATTTTATAGAAACACAGGTAAATCTCAGGCCCACAGCAGACCTCCTGAGTCAGAATCTGTGTTTTAACATCTGTGAGTGAGTTGTGTACCCGTTAATGTTTGGGGGAAGCTGCCGTATATCTCATACTTCCCCAGCCATATGCTTTCACACCACTCTGCACACTTGATGTGGTTTTGTCATTTTAATTTTTATCCATATGTCACATGTTCGTTCTTTCTAGGAGATACTTGATTATTTTTGTGATACTGGTTTGATGGTCCTGAATTTTTTAAGGTCTTTTTTATGCTCTTTGTCATGGAAATACCTTAGTTATGCCTCAATTTTGAAAGATAGTTTTGCACAATATATTTGTCTGAGTTGGAAGTTGTTTTCTTTTGGGGCCTGAACCACTTCACTCACCTGGCTTTTAAGGTTTGTGTCGAGCAGCCTGCTGTAATTCGAATGGGTTTACTTTTACAAGTGATTTGTTGCTTTTCTCAAACAGCTTTTAAGATTCTGTTGGACGTCTGGGACTTTGACTGTGATGTGTCATGAAGGGGTTATTTTCTGATCGTGGCTATTCTGGGTTCTATATGGCTCCTTTATCTGTATTTTCTATCTTTTACAACTTTTTAAGCATTTTGCTCAATCTTTGCATTTTCTTCATTTCCTTTGAACATTTGACTGTCTTTTAGCTTTTGTGGCTGCTCTCCAAAATGTTTCCGGATGCAAATTTGCATGCAGTTTTCTATTTCATGCCTGTCAGAGACTTTATCAATTCTGTCTCCCCTCACTGAGGAACCTCTTCCTTCCTGCTCTGCACACATGGCTTGTTCTTTAGACCTGCTGCCCTGCAGTGGTTCTGGGATTTTCCTTCAGCACAATGGATTTCACCTGCCTCTGCTCGGTGGCCCAATGTGGGGAGCTGTAAGCACCGCTGATGCCTAGGCTGTTCCTCCAGAGTTGCTGCTGTGTGGTAGCCTGGGCTTTGGAGTTACGTTTTCCATGGCTTTTTTCAGTTTATTTTTTTATTAGGTCATATTTGCTGTCCATAATATTTACATTCCTGGCAGGGAGCTGGGAGCTGGTCCAGGCACACAACACGTCTTCACTCCTTTCTTCATCTCCTTCCTTCTCCTTCTTCCTCCTCCCCTCCATCTCTTGATTCCTTTCCTATTTGAAAAAGATCTTCCTATTTCATATGATCTTTTAGTTTGATATTTATATTTCAGGTATCGCATATAGGAGAAACCATGTGATATTCAAGCTTGTGTGTCTGAGGTATTTCACTTAACATTATGGCCTCAGGGTGCATCTATTTTCCTACAAATGACAAGTTTATCTTTATGGCAGAGTAGTACTCCATGGTGTGTTAACACTACATTTTCGTTATCCATCCATCTGTTCGTGGACATATAGGCCATTTCCTAGACGTGGCTATTATAATTGTGCTGCTGTAAACGTGGGTCACTGCAACATGTCTTTCAGAGTTTTATAAGCTCCTCAGGTGGTCTTAAAGTGCAGCCAAGGTTGAGAATCACTGTTTAGCAGTAAGGTTTATTGCCTGCTTAGAATCACTTCCCTGATTTCTGGTTCTTATTTCTTCTATTTTCTTGCTTTACGTCTTTGTTTTGGTGAAGTGTATTATTTTTCACCGTTCTAAAAGATGTCTGAAAAGTAGACATGTTGGGGACCTTTTATCTGAAACTATCTTTATTTAACCCTCATGTTTTGTTTGCAATTTAACTGGTAAGCATTACAAATTGGAGATAGTCTTTCTTTATAATTTTGAAAGCACTGCTCTTCCAACTAGAGTATTAGTTCCTTCCTGAAACACCAAATCCACTTGCCTTTCACTTCTTATACAATGGCTTTTCCTTACTTTGGAAATATTTTAATCTTTTCTTTTTTAAAAAAAAATTTAATTTTAAAGAGAATAAAACAGAACAAAGAAAATCAGAACAGAATGCAAGCAACACAGCACTTCACAAGACAACAGGACATCAACAGTGGCTACCATAATGTCTCTTGTTTTCTTTGAAATAGTTGACTATACTTTCATGTACAATAATAGCAAACATAACAAAATAGTATAAAACCATTCAAAAGAATGAAAGCATTATCAGACTTCAAAACCAGGTAACAGGAAATGAACAATGGCTACTATAATATCTCATTTTCCTCAAAAAAGTTGTCCATACCATCACACATAATAAAATCAAATAAAACACAACAGGATAGAAGCATTCAAAACAGAAGAACAAAAGCATGATAGGACTTCAAGGCAAGATGATAGGAAATCAGCAATGACTGCCATAATGTCTCATTTTATTCAGAATAGCTGTTTATACCATCACACGTAATAAAATCAAACAAAACAGAATAAAACCAATTAAACAAATGAATGAAAGTATAAGACTTCAAAGCAATATAATAGGAAACCAAGATTATCATAATATATCCCATTATATTCAAAATTGCTGCTCCTATCATCAGTGTAAAATCTAACAAAATGAGACAGAACAAAGCCAAACCTAACAAAATTGTGAAAATAATACAAGAGTTCAAGACAAGACAATAAGAAATTAACAGTAGTTTCCACCTTTCCCTCCCAAGTGTTTCCTCCCCTATCACTCTTCCAATAACTATTTTGCTTTTGGATCCCATTAACTTCTTCTGTTTTTTATACTAGGGCTCACGTATATGAGTTCAAACTGTTTCCCCCATGAACATGATCTCCAGTTGCATTCATTTACCTACAGGAGCCTTGAGATTATTCTACTTTATAGCTGGCTAGCTTCCCACTGCATGAAAATACTATATCTTTCTTACCCATTCTATGGTTGATGGGCAAGTTACGCTTCCTTTTTTTTTCTGGTCTCCTGTCTCTTGGAACAATTGTTTTCTCTCCTTTGATTTTCAGTCTATGAATTTCCTTTCCAGTTAAACGTGTTTCTTGTATACAGTGTATTGCTGGATCTTGTTTCCTTATCCACTTTTCCTGTGTTTCTTATTATTGCTGAACTGAGGCCATCTACCTTAATGGTTACAACCAGCATACATTGGTTTGTCTTTGCCACACTATCTTCCTGTTGTTGGCCCTCCGCTTTTCCCCTTCATTCAATTGCCTGTCTTGCTTGGTGATCCTCCTCTGCTTCTGTTCCTGGAACCATGGTCATCTTTATCTCTCTCTAGAATATCCTTTAGCACTCGCTGTAGGGTTGGTTTGGTGGTCATGAATTCCTTTAGATGTTCTTTATCATGGAAGTACTTTATTTTTCCATCAATTTTGAAAGACAGTTTTACAGGCTAGCTCAATCTTGGTTGGAAGTTGTTTTCTTTCAGGGTTTGAAACATTTCACTCCAAACTCTTCATCACTTGATGGTTTGGATGAGTTTGCTGTGATTCTGACTGATTCCCCTAATAGCTGATCTGTTTCTTTTCTCTAATAGCTTTTAATAGTCTATTCTTGTGCTGAATTTCTGGGAAATTGATTATTATATATCTGGGTGTATACTTACTTTGGTTATGTCTAGTTGGAGTTCTGTATACCTCATTTATCTGCATTGGCATGATCCATTTCCCATTTTGGGGACCTTTTTATTCTATGACTTCTGTAAATAACCTTTTAATTTCATTTGTGTTGACCCCTGCTTCTTCACCAACACTTATCACTCTTAAGTTATGTCTCTTTGCATCATCTTGCAGCCATTGAGTTGTTATTTCCTGATTCCTTGTTGTTTTTAAGAGATCTTTCCTTTCATAATCACTAGCTGC
>PVJX010038234.1:0-16441 GCA_004027295.1 Dolichotis patagonum
AAACAAAACATTATGACAGCTATTGCTGATTTAATATCATCCTTCTTAGAAGTCCTACCATGCTTCTATTCTTCTACTACCATTGGTTCTATCTATCACATTGTGTCTTATTGGGATTTGAATATGTGTGATAGTTTAAACAAAATTTTTCTATCAAAAATGAGATATTATAGTACCCATTGATCATTTTCTGTTATTCAGTTCAGAATGCCTTGTAATTCTTTCACTCTTTGAATGGTTTTATACTATTTTGTTATGTTTGATATTATTGTATTTGAAACTATGCTCAACTATAGCATAGAAAAAGATATTGTGATAGCTACTGTTAATGTCTGGTTGTTTCAATGTAAAGTACTGTGTTGCCTATGTTGTCCTGTTCTGATCTGCTCTGTTCTGCCCTCTTTTGTTTTATTCTCTTTAAAATAAAAAAAATGACTAAGTCTTGGTAGGGCTTAGTGAAGGAAAGGGAGGATTTATACAATTAGAGATGTATTAAGAATTGGTCCCAAGAAGTCTTATGAGCTCAAATAAGTTATTTGGCTGTTTTTAAGTCAATGAAAAATAATGAAACAGGTTTCAGAAAGAAAATATGATGTATGTTATTAATATTTTAGACAGACTGATCTGCCCACAGTGCAGAAAAATGCTTTGAAGGAGATTCACTTGAGGGGACATTTAGCTAGATGAGTTAATAGTAGCCCAGTACAGAAATGATGTGACAAGTGAGTCCTGGATGTAAGAGGAAGAATAATGCCACCCACCCATGTCCATAATCTAATCCATGAATTTTGTGAATGTATTAGATCACACTGCAAAGAGAATTAAGAATGCAGATGAAACTATCACTGCCAATAATCTGACATTAAAGTAAGATTATCCAAGTGAGTCTGGTATCATCACAAAAATCCTTATTCTGAATATTTATTAAAAGTATTATGAATATTTTTCAGTGCCTATTGTATTGATACTACACTAAAAACCATGATTTTCTTTTTTGAATATTAGTTAATCACTGGCTATCATCACTGGAGAGTGTGAAAATCATAATTTAAATATGTTTTCCTCAGAATGTGCCTTTAGTCAGTCCTGGGTGTTACATGGCAGAAAAATGGGGGGGGGGATGCATTGAAACAAGGTGTGCAGAATAGAATGACAAGAGGAAGTTCTTGTGATGCTGATGGTTTGATGTGCAGTGAGGTGAGAAAGCAGATGTGGTTGGATGAGGACTCAGGCCAGAAAAGTAGAATCCTGAGTGTCTGTGGAATGGAAATGATGACCGGAGCCAAGAGTATTTTGCTGAGCCAGCATGCTAGGATGCCGTTTTGTGGAGTAGGAAGTACTTTGAAGAGTATACGGTTGTCCCATGGGTCATGTTTGGACACACTTAATAAAAGAACCCAGGAGAGGAAACCACATCAAACACATCTTTGGCACATAACAATTTTTCTTTCATGAAAGCTTTACTTTTTATATTGTGCACAATCTCAGTTCTTTTATATTTCTGACTGAATCCCAAATATGTAATTCAGGTTATATTTTCCCTAAAATCAGCATAGCTAAAAGCTTGATGCATCTTTTGTTCTTGATGCTCAGGCTGTGATAAATGAGTATCTATGCAGTAATACCTTTACAAGGGGCTGTGTGGTTGGCGCCATCTCCTCTGCAATATGATTTCTCAAAGAGCCATTTTTCTTCTACCTGTGACAAGGCAGTCATTAAGCCTGTATTATCAGAACACAGGTAGGTATTTCTGAAGTACTTAAATGTTCATTATTACATTTACCAGGTTCTTCAAGACAGACTTGATACTAAGGGGAAAAAAAGAATCTTTTCAATGAGAAAAATTCACTCCTATGATGTATATGCAGTGCATCATTTTTAAATTCTGTCTTCTTTCTGTGTCTCCAGCTGTCTGTGTATTGGAAACTTAAGCAGTCTGATAATTGGATTAACTCCTTATTTCAGCGATAGGGCTTGAAAGCATATCCCTAATTAGTTGTCAGAAGCAAAAGATAAAGTCATCTTTATTAAACTTAATGTTTGAGAAGCTGAAAGGAGATATGAGCAAAAGATTATCTAATAGATTGATGTTGTCTCTGCCTGTCCCCATTTTTTGAGACAGAATCTCCCTATGCTGCCCAGACTGGCCTTCAATTCACAATCTTCCTGCCTCCCAAGTGCTAGAATTATAACCATGCGCCACTATGCCCAGCGTCCTTCACACCCTAAACTGTTACTTCCTTCCATGCTGGTCAAAGTTCCTGGAGTATGTCCATGCCACTATCTATTATTGCTGTAGTTGTTTTAGAATAAACATAACATAAAATTTACCATTTTAATTATTTTAATTGTACAATTCAGTCGTGTTAAACACATTCACCATATTATACAATCAGCCCCATCACCCATGCCATTTATTGTAAAACACTACTTTGGATGTGTATGGCTCCCCTTTTTTGTGGCTGGGACAAAACACCCAACATACACAACTTAAATGAGAAAAAAGTTTATTTTCACTAAAAATTCCAGAGGTTTCAGCTCATAGGTAGCTGGGTCCAAGGCAGGCACCATGGTGGGTGGGCACAGTGGAAGAAAACTGTCCAAATCATGGCAGCCAGGAAGCAGAGAGCAAGGGAAGTGACCCTGAGAAAAGGGCAACAGTCCTGAAGGTCACCTCTCCACGACCCACCATATATAGCCAGAAGTGAGCTTGCCTAGCTTTCTAGGCATGCTTCAAGTCAATCCAGTTGACACTCAGGAATAATTATCACAGGGTACGACAAAGGGCAGAGCCAAAGGGACTGAATCACTAAGGGGAAGAATTCTTGGATCCAGTAAATGCTGCACTACCTTGGTCCATCCACCTGCCAGGATGGTTGATGGCACCTCCACCACTGACTAGACCTGACTTGACTTCCTACCTCGCCCCTAAAAACCAATTCCAATTGGTAATGTTGGTGCAGCCACTGTCTAACATTTGCTGTGAGCCAACCCTCTTCTGTTGTCTTTTCCTTGACTCCCCTCAGCAGCACAGAGAACAGTTACTAATGTCACTCCCACTTTTCAAATGAGCATACAGCGGCAGAAGGAAGCAAATCTGTTTACCCAAGATCTCAGAGCTCAGGTTCAGAGCCAGGTGGTCAGGGGCCAGCTTTTAGCCACTTGCTACATTAAATGAAAAACTAGGCTGCTGATGAGACAATGAAATTGTTTAATAATATTATTTTTACTCTTTTTAGATAAATTCATAAAGAAAACTACTTCAAATATATTTGCCCATCTTGTTTCTTGTAACACATCAAGCTTTATGCTTAAGGGAAAATATTTTTAAAATAAAGTCATGAAAGAATATGCACAAGATGTAGGGTTTGATTATGGTTAATCAATGGGGGATGGCTTCAGTGGACATTCCTAGTGTCCAAGGCATTGAGGGTAAACTCTCGTAAGTGGGGAGCATAAACACACACATGTGCCACCTTACTATCTGAGGCCTAGGGAAAAAAAAGGGAAGACGCACTCCACGGGGAGCATGAACACAGGGCCTGAAAAGCTATAAGGGATGTGGAAGCACTGCAGACTAGAAACAGAGGGAGACTTTACCACTCAGCCCTGAAGGCACTTGGGGCCCAGGGAGAACTAGAGAGCAGAGGCTGGCACCCAAAGCTGCTGCTGGTGTTAGAAATCTAAACAAGACAAAAAGAAAACCAGGGAATAAATACCTAAGCTCAACCCCTCCCATCCAGGGCCTTCTACTGGCCAAACTTAAAGAGAAACCAAAAACAAGGAAGCTCTGGTGATATCGACATAAATTCATCCTCCAAGGCCCAGAGCAGGGATGTGGGAGCAGGGGAGTGAGTGGTATCACAGCTGATTAAAAACAGAGTCGTCCTCATGCCAACCAGATATTTAAGCTCTGTTAACTTCCACCGTCTATCAGGGAAATATCTGGATCAGTGCTTTGCTCAAGTGACAAAGGCAGGAAGTCAAACAGGCTTCCTGGTTTCATTGGAACCCAACAGGACCTGATCTCACATCAAGCCCGTGTTAGTTCTTTAAATTCAGGGACACGTATAACATAACATTTACCATCATAAACATTTTTAAGCATACAGTTGAGGGATAGAACACACTTGCATCGTTGTACAACCCCCACCACCCCCTATTACCAGAACCTGTTCATCTCCCAAAATGAAACTGAGTGCCGATCAAACAACAATGTCTCCTCTCCTCCTCCCAGCCCTGCAGCCTCCTTTCTGCTTTGTGTCTCCATGAACTTGACTACTCTGGGTACCTTGTGTGAGTGGAGTCACACAGTTTTCTTTCTCATACAATACGTATCCAAGATTCGTCTGTGTCGTAGCACCGATCTTTAAGATCTTTTTACATAATTCAGAATACATTAGGAAATTAGTACTTGTGAATTTTTATTGCATGCGCCCAACTGCATTCAAAATCCCTTATGAGTGGGTCAACTACTTATAAATTTATAAATTATAGATCTTCCCCTATCACAGCACTGCTGTTCATATGTTCTTACCTTACTGATTATTCCAATCTGATACATTAATAAAGAATGGAGAAAGAGAGAGGGAGGGAGGGAGAGTGAAAGAGAGAGAGAGAGAGAGAGAGAGAGAGATTTGGGAAAAGAAAGTTCCAAATGGAGTTTGTAGTCCTAAAACTGACTTTTTGAGCCAAAAGTATTGAGGAGTATAAAACATGTTAGAAGAATTTTTTTTGAGCCAGTAAGCATGTTTTCACTCAAGCAGAGTTGTAAAAATTCACCTGAAAGGTCACTTCATTAGTATGTGATTATTTTCCATATACACAAGAAGAGCATGCCTTATAAATTCACCTATTCATGCTTACACCAGAAACAGAGGCTTTGTAGGCTCAGACATATTCTAGAGAGCCCAGAAGGGGATCCTACAGTTTGTGTCATATCATCAGGGCTTTCTTCATGCATCATTATCTGCTCCTCTAATTATAACGTGCATTTCAAGTCTCTGGGGTGATATTCCTTTCCCAATCCACACATAAGTTTCAGTGGATAGAGCTATCAAGAATGAGGTAGGTTTTGCCAGTACTTAATTTTAGCAAGTCGTATAGAGCCATAGACACCAGAAAGAGTAAAAGGGCCCAAGATGAGAAATCAACTCATGATGCAAACATTTCAATCAACACTCATCTGTGTAAACTGGCATCTCTCAGGCAAGCTGTAAATTAAATGGACTGGTGCCATTTGGAAATCCAAGTTTCATCTGATGTATTCCCCAAATGAGAACCTTCTGAACTCCTTCTGGAGTAGCACCTCCAGATATGAACTCAAAACAGTGATCAGTAACCCTCTGTCTATTCTGCTACCCACGTAAATCAATCACTTTTTCTGAACAATAACCAAAAGATGGATTTTAGAGTTTTATTTTAATAATTCCTATTGATGTTAACTTTTAAAATGTTTTCAGTTTGTTTTAAAATATTTTTGGAAAAAGAGATACACAGTTTAACAAAAAAAGCTGTATAATAAAATAATTTCTAACTTACCCCACAATGATTTTGAGTTCTTTCTAGAGGGCACCATACACTTTTTTTTTTCAGATTTGGCTATTATTTTTATTTTAAAGAGGGTAAAATTAAATAGAACAAAACAGATCATAAGAAAACAATTTAAGAAACAGATTTCAAAGCAAGACCACTGGAAATCTTCACTGTCTATCATACTGTCTCTTGTTTTCTTCCAAATAGCTGTCCATATCTTCACACACAGTGAATTCATACCAAACAAAATAGTATTAAACTAGTCAGAACAGGATGATGAAGGCATTTAGGTCTTCAAGACCTAAAGGGAAGTCAACAATGGCTGCCATTATGTATCTCATTCTCTTCAAAATAGCTGCCCATACCTTTACATATGTTGAAATTAAACAAAATGGACTAATATTACTCTGAACAAAGAATGCTAGTGTTGTTAGATTTGGTATCATGATACTACAGAATTAGCACTGGGTACCTTAGTGTCTTTTTCTTCAAAGTATCTGTTCATTACATTGTGCATTATATAAGCAATTCTCGTAAACTGTTTAGAAGTTCTACGCATACATGAGTCTACATGTATACCTATCCTTTCTGGGAAAAACAAATCAAAACAAGACAAAACAAAGCAAATTTCTAGAAAAACACAAAACAAAACAGACATATAAAACCACAATACTCGGTGATCTACAGTAGTTAATATGACGTCTCTTGTTCTTTTCAATAGACTTGTCTATATCATCAGGCATAGTATAATTGAACATATCAGTACACAGCAGTATTAATAAAAGCAAAACATTGGAAGCATTATAGGACTTCAAAAGCAGTTAATAATCAAACCAGAATTGGTATTGAATCTTGTTGTCTTCAGAATAGTTGCCTCTACTCTCAGACTTGATACTATCAAGCATACCAGATTCAAATAAAATCAGTCAAGACAAAACAGCAATCTAACAAACCAGATTCAAATAAGATCAGTCATAGTAAGTAATATAGGGCTTCAGTTTAATTTAATAGGAAATTAAGGATAGTTACTGCAATATATCCTACTATATTTGGGATAGCTGTCTGTGCCCTCAAATCTAGTACATGTAGACAGACTGGAACAGAACAAAATCAAACTAAGTAGAGCAATAAGAATAATGTGGATTTTATATCCTGATACACTATTAACAACATCCTCTGCCTTCCTTTTTTTTAAAGACAATTTCTCCTCTTTAACTTTCCCAGGGTTCTTTGTACATTTTGTACTAACTCCTTTAGTTTTTAGATTAGGGGGGCGACGTGCTATCTACCTTAGTGTCTCTGATCCTTTTTACCCCTGAGCTTGATCTTGAGTTATATTCCTTTACCTACTAAAACCTCAAGGTTTTCCTTCCTTATAGCTGAATATTTCTCTACTGCACAAAACTGTCATGTCTTTCCAACATATCTGCAGCTGCTGGATGAGCTGTCCCTATTTCTCTCTGGTTCCCTGTCACATAGAGCATTGTTTTCTCATCTTTGACTTTCGGTTCATAAACCCTCTTTAAGGTAGGTTATATTTCCTATATAGACCATCTTGATGGACCCTATCTCCTGATCTACTCTGCCTGTGTTTCTTTTTGTTAGTGTATCAAGGCCATCTGTACTAGAGATTATAGCTAATCTTCTCTGCCTCATCTCTGCTATGCTATTTTTCTGCCATTGGTTGTCTACTTTTCTCCTTCATTCCACTGTCTGCCCCACTCATTGAGGCCAATCTGCCACTGTTCCTGGAATACTGTTGATTTTTTTCTCTCTCTTTTTAGAATGTCCTTCAGTATTTTTTGTAGGGTTGGATTGCTGGTCATGAACTCCCCCAGTTCCTCTTTGTCATGGAAGCATCTTGTTTCTCCATTAATTCTGAGAGACAGTTTTTCAGGGTACATGAATCTGGGTTGGAGGTTATTTTCTTTCAGAGCTTGGAATACTTCACTCTAAGCTCTTCTTGATTTGATGGTTTGTGTTGAGAAGGCTGTCATGATTCTGATGGGTTTTCCTTTATAGGTGACCTGTTTCTTTTCTCTGACAGCTTTTAATATTCTGTTTTTGTGATGAATTTCTGGGATCTTGATTACTATATGTCTGGGTGTAGATATGTTTTGGTTATAGCTGGCTGGAGTTCTGTATGCCTCATATATCTGAATATCATTTCCTTTTCCTATGCTTGGGAAGTTTTCTTTAATTATTTCTGTAAATAGCCTTTGTATTTCCTTTGTGTTTACCCCTACTTCTTCACTCACATTTTTTATTCTTAGGTTATAGATCCTCTTGTTGTCCTCTAGCCTTTGTGTTGATACTTCCTGGTTCCTTGTTACTTTTAAGAGATCTTTCCTTTCACAATCACACATTGCAAACCTATCTTCAAGTTTTGAAAGTCTAACTTTAGTTTCTGTCAAGCAATTTTGCCAGATTTGAATGGAGTTTTTAATTTCCTGGTAATCTCTCTGAATCTGTTTCATGTTTTCTAGATTTTTTTATTTTCTTCATCTAAGATTTCTCTCCTTTTTCTGGGTTCCTCCATTCTTCCATCTGTGTCTTCTTGAGAGGTGCTTAGCATGTCTTTTATTAATCTTCTTATATCTTGCTTTACTTTACTTGAATTGAACTTGAATTTGAGCTCGTCTATGATGTCACAAAGATATTTCTTTATGTCAGCTGATGCTGTCTCTGATATTGCATGTTTGCTGCCCTTGATCTCTTCTGTACTTACCTCTCCTATACTTATATTCCCTGGGTTGATGGCTGGAGGCTTTTTCTTATTTCTTTCTCTTGTCACGTTTCTGGTTTCTTTCAGACAGGTATGTGGTGGAGGTCTCAGGCCCTTTCCATATTGCTTACAGTTTTTCTGAAGTGTGCTGGCTAGGGGATTGCTGCCCTCTCCAGCTTGCTGTTGATCAGTGAGATGCACAAAGAGGTGGTGTGGGCTGGGCCCTCCCTTCTGAACCAGTGAACCAGCAAGTGCCTTCACCACATTAGGACGTCACTGGTTTGGGACAATTTCATCCCTGGCTATTGGGTCCCAGCCAGGGGTGTGACCCAGCCCAAGCAGGTCCCACCAGTCTGCTTTAGGCCATGAGTGGCCAACTGATGTCACTGCAGTTTCAGTTTCAGGCCTGTCCTGCCCAGCTCCAATATGTCATCCAGCTGGTCACCCCCTCCCGCAGGACCAAACTCTGAGCACTCACCACAGGTTAGTGCAGCTCTCCATGCTGGTTCTGTTCTCTGTTGCAGCACATCCTCCTTCCAAGAGCCTCGGGCTCACCAACCCCCAATTTCAGCACAACCGCAATGTCAGCACAATGGTGAGTCCATCCACTGACTCCAAGGCACCCAGTACAGCATGGGACCAGCTCCAGTGAGAACACATCTGGCTCCAACCTTCCATCCTCTTTCTTTCTTTCTTTCTTTCTTTCTTTCTTTCTTTCTTTCTTCCTTCCTTCCTTCCTTCCTTCCTTCCTTCCTTCCATCCTTCCTTTCTTTCTTTCTTTTTCTTTCTTCTTTCTTTCTTCTTCTTCTTCATCTTTGTCTTTGTCTTCGTCTTCATCTTTCTTTTTCCTTAGTCGCTTCCTGGGTCATGAGAATCCTTCTCCTTTCATCGGGTCTTCTCCATGGAATTAAATTCTAGCATCTGAGTTGTTTCTCTCAGAGGGGCTCTCTACCCTGTTACCTGTCAATCCACCATCTTCCCAGGATCCAGAGATTTGGTTATTTTTTCCCACTTTTTCACATACAGCTAAATTATTCATTTATATCAATTTTAAACATTCCCATTCCTTTATTTTCAGCTGTGGTAGGTAAGAACTTAGCTTTATTACATGATCTTAGCACCTCCCTTATTATTCCGAACTAATTTCCCTTATTTTTGGTTCTATCTTAAGAATGCTCATATTTTCTGATATTTTTTCATTGTTTACTGATGAACCACTTTTATATTTTCTATATCCCAGTGTTTGTTTTTCCTAACATTTCTTCTCATCTTTCTCTCTTTGTAACATCTCTTTGTAAAAATCCTATATTTTTCACAGAGCTTACATCTTGCAAGATGACATGTATATTTTGTTCTTCTCTAAATCCATTGCTCCTTTGCGATGTTGAGACATATTTGGGAGTTCCCTTCCTCTATCTCTGCACCCTAGGCTTGATCCAGACATACAATTGTTTGTTTTGCCCAGAGGCCATTTTAAGTGACCTAGCTCCAGACTGATACCAGAACAGTGCTTTCCAATCAAACAACAAGAACAGCTCGGGGAAGCAGGTATGAAATTAGGTAGACTCAAACTGGAATCTATTTTTGCCACTTATTATCATGTAATAAGTACCTACCACTGCTGTTGTTTTCAAAAGACTCCTTCAATACTCTCTTATTTAGCTATTCTGACTGTTGCAGGAGAGAGGAAAATCTGAAGTTGTTTCTTTTGGAGAGGAGGAGTCAGCCTCAGAGAGGCCACCAAGTCACAGGACATGTTGCATAGTTGCTGCAGGACATCCTCAAAGCAACAGAACAGAGTGTGAACCAGCATAGGCTCAAAAGACAGACTGCATGGGCTTCACCCCTTTAGCTTCTTCTACTTACAGCAACTTAGGCACATTCATCAATTTCTCTGAGCTTCAGTTTCCTTAGCTGTATAGGAGAAGGAGTAATAGTCCATACAATATACATAAATTGCTTTGTGGTTTTATGAACGTTCATGCATATGTTATGATGTCTGGCATATAATTACCTCTAGATAAATATAGTTTAGGTAGCATTTTAAGTTCCCTATCAAAGTGTTGTATCACCACAGCAAGTTGCTAACTCATGTGGCACAAGATCTTGCTTCTTTTGCCTACTCGTTCTCCAAATCTCTCCCTACTGTCTCTCTAATTTATTACTGAATTAGGAACGTGTGTGCCGGAGATTTTAGACCATGCATATGCTTAAGTAAGACAGCCCACTAAGGTAGGGCCTAGAGCTTCTGCCCATAAATTAGGCAGACTGAAGGCTGAGATAACCATGAACATGTCACCACAGAATCCAGGCATTAGAATCTAAGGATTTTGATTTCCTTCTGTCTCTTCCAAGACTCACCCTTTAAATAAGAACATGTGTGGTAGAAATCATCCACTGCAGCTGTGTTCTGTCTGAGTTTTTCAAGTTTCTGGGGTTTGTTTATTATTTTTTTCATTAACCAATGCATTATTTAGGATTCTCTAGAGGAACAGAATCAATAGAAAAAGATACATGAACATGCAAGGAGAGGCATTAAGCAAGCTTACAGGATCAGAGACGGAAGAATCCACAATGACCATCTGAGCTGGAGAATCCAATAGCTGCTCAGCCCAAGAAAGTGGAAAGCATAGGCCAGAGATCAGTCTCAAACTGAAGGTCTGGAGACATTGTCAGCACAGGCTTGTGTTGGAAGGCTGAAGAGACTGGAGACTGATGGCAAGGGTGAAGACAGACGCTCTTTCACTACAGGAACACTTCATTCTTCCACCCCATTTTATCCAATTCAGCTAGAAGCCTATTGGTTGATGCCATTCACATCCAGGGTGGGTCTTACCTCTTCAGTTTGTCAGCCTACTTATCAGTCACCCACAGACACACCCAAAACTGTGCTTTGCTAATCTCCTAGGTATTTCTTAATCCACTCACTCTGACATATTGTGATTAATGATCACACGCACACATTAGCATAACAAAGACCTTGAGAAGCCCCATAAATGAAACTTATGCAGTTCATTGTTTCAACTTATTTGACAGAGGAACTAATTCTTTACCTTCTATTTCTTTTTTTTAATTTTATAGAAAAAGAGTAAAACAAAATTTTATGACTAGATGATAGGGTAATAACAAGAGGTTAATACATTGCATATTGTTATCCTGAAAGTAGTTACTCAGAGTACAAGATATGGGCACAAAAAATTCTCCAGTTGATATTAGCACAAACTTTCCTTTTCTATGAAATAAGTGACACTAATAGTATAACTGATTTCTATTTTTCCTCCCTTTAACCTTCCTTCCTTCCCCCTTTCCCTGTCCTAGTTCCTTTTTAACAATTTTTTACCCTTTTATAATAACCATTGTACATTTTATTCTTTTTTTTGTACCAGGGATTGAACTCATGACCTTGTACTTGCCAGGCAAGAGCTTGTGCCACTGCGCTAAATCTCCAGCTGCTCCTTCATACATTTAGACCTTATTTACTCTTTCAGTTTCTCACACCAGCGAGGCAATATGATGTTTACATATGTGAGTCTGATTTATTTCACTAATGAGTATGGTCTTGAGAGTTGCATCCATTTGCCTACAAAAGTATCAAGTTTATCCTGCTTTATAGCCAAGTAGTACTCTATTAGATAAAAATAACGCATTTGTAAAGTCCATTTCTCAGTTGATATATCTTTGGGTTGTTTCCAGGATTTAGCTACCACAAATTATGCTGCTATAAACATGGGTGCACATATATCACTGTGGTATTCTGCTTTTAATTTTTCTGGGAAGATACCCAGAAAGAGAATAGCTGAATCAAATGAGACCTCTAATCCTAGTGCTTTGAGGAATCTCCATACTGATTTCCACACTAGTTGTACCAGTTTGCATTCCTACAAACAGTGGAAAGGGGCTCCTTTTTCCCCTAGTCCTGCAAGTACTTTTTATGGATTGATATTTTTATGGCAGCCATTCTTTCTGGTGTAAAATGGAATCTCAGTGTTGTTTTCATTTGGATCTCTCAAATGACCAATGATGTTGAATATTTTTTCATATATTTATTTACCATTTGTATTTCTTCATCTAAGAAGTGTGTTATCATCTCAGATGCCTGTTTTTGAATTAGGTGTTTACATTTGAGGGGGTCTGATTTTTTTCAGTTCTTCCTATGTTCTAGATAGAAGTCCTCTGTGTGCGGAGCAATTGGTTAAAATTTTCCCCCACACTCTGCATTTTCTTTTCACTCTGTTGGTGATTTATTTTTATATGCACAAACTTTTTCATAAGCTAAGCTGGGAAGATGGTGGATCAATATGCAGCAAAGTAAAAAGCCTCTCTGAGAGAAACAGCTCAGATACTGGAATAAAGCATCCTGAAGAAGATCAGATGGAAGAAGATGGATCCTCTTGAGCCAGGAAGAAACTAAAGGGGAAAAAAATAGAAAGAAAAGGAAAGAAAAGAAAAACATGGACAGAAAGCTGTAACCATACTCAATCTCACCAGAATTGGTCCCATTGTGTATGAAATGCCACTGGAATCCAAAGATGCACGGTTGCGGTGAAGTTGAGGGTTGGCAAGCCCAAGGGCCTTGGTAGGAGGATGCGGTCATGGAGGGGAGCAGTGGAGCAGAGAACAGCACTGGCTGGGAGATCTGCACTGGCAGTGAGTGTGGAGAAATCAATCCTCCCATGGGAGTGGACAATTGGCTGGGCTACATTTTGGAGTCAGACAGGATAAGCCCAGAACCAGAACTGCAGTGGCTTCAGTGAGCCACTTCTAGTGCAGAGCACACTGGTGAGAATTGCTTGGACTGAGTCCCACCCCAATGCACAATCCAATAACCAAGAACAAGGTCTCCCTGAAGCTGCCCCTAACCCTCCCTGTCCGCACTGCACACATTAACATGGTGAAGACTCCCAGTGGTTGACTAGCGCAGAAAGGAGGGGCCAGCCTGCCCTGCCCCTGCTTGTACTTCAGTGGTTACCAGAAGACTGGGGAGAGCAGCAATCCCTAGCCAACATGCTTCAGAGTAATCTTAGCCAATACAGGAAGTGTGAGGGACCCTTACTATCCACTTGTCTGGAAGAAACCAGAAACATGGCAAGAGGAAGAAACAAAAGGAAGTCTCCAGCCTCCAAACCAAACAGTACTGGCTCAGGCAAGGCAAACACAGAAGAGATCAGGGGTTGTACACCTGCGGTTTCTGAAAAAGTAGCATCTGACATAGAGAAATATCTTCATGACATTATAAAAGAATTCAAAACACAAATGATACTGCAAGTAAAGGAAGATATAAAAAAATAATAAAATAAATGCTAAGCAACTCTTAAGAAGATACAGATGGAATAATGGAGGAACCCAGAAAAAGGAGAGAAACCTTTGATGAAGAATATTTTTAAAAATCTAGAATACATGAAACAGATTCAAAGAGATTACCAGGAAATTAAAAACTCCATTGAAAGCTGGCAAAACTTCTTGAAAGGAACTAAAGATAGACTATCAAACCTTGAAGATAGGTTTGCAATGTATGATCATGAAAAGAAAGATCTCTTTAAAGTAACAAGGAACCAGGAAGTATCAACACAAAGGCTAGAAGACAACAAGAGGATCTATAACTTAAAATTAAAAAATGTGAGTGAAGAAGCAAGGGTAAACACAAATGAAATACAAAGGCTATTTACAGAAATAATTATGGAAAATTCCCCAAGTGTAGGAAAAGGAAATGTTATTCAGATATATGAGGCATACAGAACTCCAGCCAGCTATAACCAAAATAGATTTACACCCAGACATATAGTAATCAAGATCCCAGAAATTCATCACAAAAACAGAATATTAAAAGCTGTCAGAGAAAAGAAATAGGTCACCTATAAAGGAAAACCCATCAGAATCATGACAGCCTTCTTGACACAAACCATCAAATCAAGAAGAGCTTAGAGTGAAGTATTCCAAGCTCTGAAAGAAAATAACCTCCAACCCAGATTCATGTACCCTGAAAAACTGTCTCTCAGAATTAATGGAGAAACAAGATGCTTCCATGACAAAGAGGAACTGGGGGAGTTCATGACCAGCAATCCAATCCTACAAAAAATAATGAAGGACATTCTAAAAAGAGAGAAAAAAGACCATGCTTTCAGGAATGGTGGTAGATTGGGTTCACTGAATGGGGCAGACAGTAGATTGAAGCAGAAAAGTAGACAACCAATGGCAGAAAAATAGCATAGCAGAGATGAGGCAGAGAAGGTTGACCATAATTGCTAACATGGATGGCCTCAATACACTAATAAGAAGAAACATAGGCAGAGTGGATCAGAAGATACAATACATCAAGATGCTCTATATAAGAAATATATTTAACCTGAAAGAGGGTTTATGGACTGAAAGTCAAAGATGAGAAAATAATGCTCTATGGGACAAGAAACCAGAAAAAAAGTGGGGGTAACTTGCCCATCAACTGCAGATTGGTTGGAAAGACCAACACTTTTATACAATGGAAAACTACTTAGCTATAAGGAAGGAAAACTTTGAGGCTCTTGTAGGTAAATGGATACAACTTAAGACCAAGCTTAGGGGTAAAAAGGTTCAGAACCACCTAGGTAGATAGTGAGTTGCCCCCCTAATCTAAAAACTAAGAGAGTTTGTGGGATCCAAAATGTACAATGTACCCTGTGAAAGTGAAAGGGGAGGAATTGTCTAAAAAGAGAAGGCAGAGAACGTTATTGATCTTGTATCATGATTTGAAACCCATATTGTTTTTATGACTCTGTTCAGTTTGGTTATATTCTGTTCCAGTTTGTCTACTTGTATTATATTTGAGGGCATATATAGCTATTCCAAAGATAGCAGTACATACTATGGTAACCATTTTTAATTTCCTATTAATTTAATCTGAAACCCTATATTGCTTTCACTGTCTTGTTTTGACTGATTTTATTTGACTGTGTTTTGTTTGATCACTGTCTTGTCTTGACTGATTTTATTTGAATCTGTTATGTTTGATAGTATCAAGTCTGAGAGTATAAGCAACTACTCTGAAGACAATAAGATTCACTATAATACCCATTCTGGTTTAACTATTACCTTCTTTTGAAATCCTCTAATGTCTCCCATGTTTTGTTTTTATTGATTTTGTTCTGTACTGCTATGTTCAATTTTATTGTGCCATATGATGATATGGGCAATTCTATTGAATATAACAAGAGATATCATGGTAACCATTGTAGATCACCTTGTATTGTGGTTTTAAATTGTGTACTATGTCCATCTTTTTGTTTTGAATGACCCATTTGTTTTTTTCTCATTTGGTTTTATTCTTTTCAAAATAAAAATTAAAAAGGCAAATTCCAAAAAAAAAACTTTTTAATAAGATGAACTCCCAGTTATTGATTCTTCGAAGTATTCTTTGCCTACACCTATGTCTTCACGATTTCTACCTACTTTTTTCTTCCAGTAATTTTATGAGGTATGTAATGTTATTTTAATCAGAATTGAATTAAATCTCTATAACAATTTGGGGAGTTTGACCATTTTCGCTATGTTGGTTCTTCTTATCCATAAATAAGGGATATCTTTCCATTTTCTGATATCTTCTTTGATCTTATTTTTAGAGTACTGTAATGTATAGCTCTTTTGCTTCTTTTTTTAGGTTGATTCCTAAGTATTTAATTTTTTGGATGTTGTTGTGAAGAGTGTGGTTTCCTTAATTCCTCTCTCAGTGAGTTCATGGCTTGTGTACAGGAATGCTATTGATTTTTGAGTGTTGACTTTGTTTGTATCCAACTATGCTACTGAATTAGCTTATTAAATCTAGAAGCCTTTCAATGGAGATTTTGGGGTCTTCTATGTAGAGTATCAAGTCATTTGTGTATAATGATAATTTAACTCCTTTTTTCTTATCCTTATTCCTTTTCTTTCTCTCTCTTGTATAATTGCTCTAGCCAATGTTTTCAGAGCTATATTAAATACAACCTATTTCTTAAATTTACCTTTCAAGTAGCTGGTGTTTCCAGGAACATGCTTTGTTCAAGGATAAGTCAAAATAGCAGTAGACACAAGATTGTGTAATAATGAAACAGATGGATGAGGAAGTTGTTAACACTGATTCTTAAAATACCTCATTTCAAACCTATGGCAAGTAATCTACATCGAGCTGCACCTACCTAAGGTTCTGGAAGTAGGTCTGCTGGAAGTTAGGGG
>PVJX010038235.1:0-16446 GCA_004027295.1 Dolichotis patagonum
GGGAGCACTGTCCCTGTTCTCAAACTGGAACAGCTTATTCACATGGTTCACCTCATGTGATCAATCTCCACCTTCAGCTGCTTCCCACAGAGTTTGAAAGTGGTATAAATCACTTCTATTCAGTTCTCACTATGGTCAGTACTAGTCATGTGACCTCATCCAGCTATAAAAGTGTCAATACCTACCCTTCTACCCTGTGTCTGGAGGGGCTACTGCACCATATAACAATGATTAGGAGGAGGTGAAAAAGTCTGCACTCTGGTACTGGCAACAGAAATAAAAAATAAGGGATGCAGTAAAAAGAAACTACTGGAGTCAAAGTCTTAAATGACTAACAAGATGACAGACTTGAAGGGAAAATGAGCATGAAAGGATTCCCTGATTTCCCTGGTGAGGAATGGGAGGAAAACAAAAGCAAAGTAGGTTGAAAAGAAACAGAGAAGAGCTCCATGACCATACACAGTGCCCAAGGTCACACCCTATGACCTACTTTTCTCCCCAAAGACTTCACCTTCAATAGTCCATTCAGCTGTGAGTACATCAGTGGGTAACCAATCCAAACACCTCTCTAGGAGCCTCTTGATCTTATCAAGTTGACAATCAAGAGTAACTACCACAGAATATCTTTTATAAAAATCTCCTCTTCCAGGAAGCCTCTGTGTCCTCCCAATCCCACTTAGATGGTTTGTCTGCTGTATCCCAAGAATCTTATTCCTAGTTTCTCTGGTCTGTGACAAAAACTGGGATGACAAACAATATCTATCACTACTATGTGTTAATTCCTTTCCCTCTACAGTGAAACAACCCTCACTCAAGGAGGTAATATAGCCAGCTGAAATTCTACATCCCTATTATGGGTTAAAAACTGGTGGTCAACATACACCAGCTGAATAAAATCAGCATGGAGCTGAGTATAGATGGTACATCTGAGGAAAGTTGCCAGCATGAAAAAGAGACATGGAGTGGAAGAGCAGAGGTGTTGTGGGTTATCCTAAGTGTTGTTGTTTGGAACCATTGGTTCCCCTGGAGTAACTTGTCATGGCTAGCTTCCTTGATATAAAATCAGCATTCTGATCAGAGGAGCTCAGGACCTTGTTTCTGAGAATGGCTGTAGGTCACATTAGAGGAGTGCTAGTCCTTACTTTGAACATTGCTTCCTGGATCTAGAGGAGAAGATGTGTACTGTTTAATCTCCAGGAGGTTTGGCATGCTGGCTTCCTGATATGTACTTGCCTATTCTCATTATTGGAGGAGCTCAGGACCTCATGGTCAGTGAGGATGACTGGCACTTTTCAGGGGAGCCCTGGTCCTTATTTTGAGCTTTGCTTCTTGGCTCCATTGCAGAACCCTCAACCTATTGGCACAGATTCTTCACCCCACTAGTATAGAGTTTCTAGCTTCCACTGCTGACCTTTGTGCTTTCCCAGTGCAGATCCATAAAACAGATTTGCATGAGTCATTGTCACGGGCTCTAGGCCTCCAGTTGAATTTGTTGGAGGCATTGTCATGGGCTCTAGGTCTTTAGATGGACTCATGCAGGACATTACTATGAGATCTAGGTCCTACCCTGGATTTTCTAGGTCTTTAGTGTTGTGGACAGATTTCCTGCACTTTCTTTGTATTTAACTCTGGGTGACCACCATAAAATAATATTATGAATTCTGTGTCCTGTACGTAATTGTTCTCCTTGAAACCCCTGACTACAACAATTCCCAACCTCCTTTTCCTTTTTTTAAAAGATAATAAAGCAAAACAAACAAGACAATACAATCAGAATGACCTTGAGTTTCAAAAACAAGACAGTAGGAAATCAATAATAGTTACTATATTGCACATTGTTACCCTCCAAATAGTTGCTCAGACTACTTGATACAAGCATGCAAAGTTAATCAAACGATGTAAGCCCTTAGTTGTTTCTTTACTTCAGTTGTTACCAGGTCAGAAATTTCAGGTGTGTGATTTCTAATTCCTTCTATGTCTCCCAGACTTGTTCTGGGTGAGCTATAGGCAAAATTAATCAAACAATATGAATACCAAGTTGTTTCTCCATCTCAGTTACTATCATTCCAGAAACCTCAGTCGTATGACTTCTAACTTCTTTTGTGTCTACATCTCTTGACATTACAACAAGGTGTCTTTGTCTGTCTCCCCTGTAGAACATCAGCTATTCAAGGACCATAGCATAATCTTTGGAAAATAACCACATAAATACCACTTCTTCCCAAACTGATCTAAATACTGAATATCTTTCCAAGAAGAAGACACATAGAATCATTGAGAAGTTTGACCACTAAATCTCAAATGTATATGAAAGTGTAAAACTAAGAATAAACAAGGCATTTCTAGAGAGAAAAATGAAGGCTGTAATGGTTACTTTTCTCTTGTTGCTGAGGCAAAATACTTTAATGAAGGCTGTAATGGTTACTTTTCTCTTGTTGCTGAGGCAAAATACTCAATGCCCAAAATTAAAGAAGGAAGGGTTTATCTAGCTCACAGTTTGTGGAGGTTTCAGTCCATAATCAGTTGGCCCAAAGGCAGGTGGCATAGCAGAGGAGCAACCACTCATTGTGGCAGGAGACAGCAAAAGCAACAAGAGCAAAAGGAGAGAAGCACAAGAGAAGACTCTGTCCTTTGTATTGTATGTAAGCTACACACCCTAGGGTGGGTATAGTTCTCACACTCACTATCACAAACTCTAGGAGCCTGCCCCAATGACCATGAGGCTTTAGGGGGACATCCAGACACAAACCATAATAAAGACATACTACAAAGCTGAAATAATAAACACAGTATTGTGTGGCCGCAGAGACAGATAAATTGCCCAATGGGTCACACTAAAGGACCAGAAACAGATACAGAAAAAAGAGAAAAGCTGGATGCCTGAGAATGGCAGAAAATGCCATGTTGGAACTTAGGGCGCCGAGCCAACCAGTAACCAGCCTGCTGCCTACCCGGGCGCGGGCTTAGAATCAAACATACCACCCCCCCCAACAATCGGGATCCAGGGATCTGGGTATCTCTTGGGAGGTGACCATATGTGGTACAGCAAGTGGGGGGAGTTTCCTTCTACTATCTCTGAAGGTAGACATTTTTATCGACGTTTTGCTTTGTCCTGATTAACGGTGTTGCTCTATTCAATATTCTGCTTTGATGTGTTCTATAATGTTGTGTATTTCTTTTGATTTTGCTGTGCCTAATAGAAGAACAACTATTTTGAAGATAATGCGATATACAATGGTGCCTATTATTGTTTTCCTGGTGACCTGGTATGGTGTTCTGTGCCAATTTCACTATACTGTCTCAATTGGCTTTATTCCATCCTGTTTTGTTGTATATTACTACCTCCAAGTTAATGAAAATTAAATAAAAATAAAACAATAGAACATGAGAAAACAAGGTAACAAAATACCTCCAAAAACTCCCAACTCCATCAAAGCTGATCCATGTGACATGGATGACAAGAAACTCAAAAACAAAACAACAGAATTATATAAGGAGATTAAAAATTAAATAACAACAACAAAACAGATCAATAAAGTACTAAGCAAGCTGAAACATGATATAACTAAACAGATAATGGACTTAAAAAGCAAAAGGAGGAAAAGAAAATGTGCTAAACGATATAACAGCATGTATGTTTAAGTGTGTGGGAATGTTAACCATATTACCAAGTTTTTGTTGGATCATTGAACAGAACTGTTTACAGCCTCACTATTTGTTCACTTTGTATGCCTTAATTTTGTAGCATGAACAGCCATTTCTAAGAAGACAATATGTAATTTATCAAGTAGTGATTTCTTAATGTTTTTTTTAATTCTGTATTATTTCTACCCTTTCTTCTGTTTTGCTTTTTTTCTCTTTAAATAAAAATTTTTTTAAAAAAAAAAAGAGAATGGCAGAAAAACACAGAAAGAGACACAAAGGTACTAACTACAAAAGAAAATTGGCTATTTTCAAATTAAGAACTTCTGTATTTTCTTTTAGTTTGATAATTTTTTTATTTTAAAGCAAATAAAACAGAACAAAACAAAACACAACAAAGCAGATCAGATCAAAACAATGCAAGCAACATAGGATTTCAAAACAAGACAACAGGAAATCAACAATGGCTACCATGTCTCCTATTTTCTTCAAACTAGTTGTCCATATCTTCACACACAATGAATTCAAACAAAACAAAACAGTATAAAACCAATCAAAACAAAAGAATGAAAGCATTACAGGCCTTCAACCAGACAATAGGAAATCAACAATGGCTGCCATAGTGTCTCTTTTTTCTTTTCCCTTCGTTCTTTTCTCCTTTTCCCTATCTGAGTTATTGTTTCCCCTTTGAGCAGTTTCTTACCCTTTCACAACATTTATTGAAGATTTTGTATCTTACTTACTCTTTCAGTTTCTTATATTAGGGAGACAATACAGTATTTACACATGTGGGTTTGATTTATTTCACTTAGGAATATGGTCACAAGTCACATCCACTTACCTATAAAAGCCTCATTGTGGTCCTTCTTCACAGCTGAGTAAAAGTCCATTATATAAAAATACCACATCTTTTTTATCCATCCCTCAGCTGATGGGCACTTGGATTGTTTCCAAGATTTAGCTATTACAAATTGTGCTGCTATAAACAAGGGTGCACATATATCACTGTGTTATGATGTTTTCAGTTCTTCTTGGGATATGCCCAGAAGTGGGATAACTGGGTCAAATGGGACTTCCAATCCCAGCCTTTTGAGGAACCTCCAGACTGACCTCCACAGGGGTTGCACCAGTCTACACTCTCACCAACAGTGCAGAAGAGTTCCTTCTTCCCCACAGCCTCTCCAGCATTTGTTATTGGTGGTTTTCTTGATCCTGCCTATTCTTCCTGGGGTGAGATGGAATCTCACTGTGGTTTTAATTTGCATTTCTCTAATGACCAATGATTTTGAACATTTTTTCATTTATTTAGCATTTTTCATTTATTTAGCAGTGATTTATTTTTCATTTATTTAGCATTCGCATTGTTTCATCTGAGAACTGTGTATTCATCTCATGCCCATTTTTGGATTGGGTCTTTGAATTTCAGGGGCCTGATTTTTTAAAATTCTTTGTATGTTCTAGATAGAAGCCCTTTGTCTGAGGGACAATTGACTAGATATTTTCTCAATTCATGGGGGTTTTTTTTCATTCTGTTGGAGATTTCTTTTGACATGCAAAACTTTTTAATAAGATGAGATCCCAGTTGTTGATTCTGGGAAGTATTTCCCATGAAGTTTGATTTTTGTTCATGAATTCTCTGCTGACCCCTATGTCTTCAAGATTTCTACCTATTTTGTCTTCTAGCAGATTTAGTGTTTCTGTTTTAATATTTAGATCTTTGATTCATTTTTACCTTAGGTTAGTGCATAGTGACAGACATGGGTCTAGTTTTAGTTTTCAGCATATAGAAAGCCAGTTTTTCCAGCATCACTTATTAAAGAGGCCATCTTTCTTCCAGTGAATGTGTTTGGCCTCTTTGTCAAAGATGAGGTGGCTGAATGTGTTTGTAGTTGTAGTTTTATCTTCCAATTGATTCCATTTGCCTGAAGAGGTCTGTTTTTATTCCAGTTACATGCTGATTTTATCACAGTAGCTTTGTAGTATAACTTCAAATCAGGGATTGTGATGCCTCCTGCCTTGCCTTTGTTGCCCAGAATTGCCTTTGCTATTCTAGGTCTCTTCTGGTTCCAGATGAATTTTATGAATGACTTCTCTAGATCTGTGAGGTATGCTAATGATATTTTGGTTGAATTGCATTAAATCTATATAAAAATTTTGGGAGAATGGCCAAAGATAAGAGCTTCTGTTTAACAATAGAGTCCATGAAGAAAGCAATAAGAAAAATCACAAGCCAGAAGATATCTGCAATATAGGTAACCAAAGAAATCTTCATAAAAGAGTTTTTAAAACTCTTCAAATCTAATAAACAAATTAATAAGTATAAAGCCAAACAATTCAGACCAAAAAATGGGCCAAAAATAGGAACAGGTTGTTCATAGCAGAAAACATGAATGACCTATAAATACACAGAAGAATACTCAACCTCATTAGCAATCAGAGAGACACTAATTAAGACTCCAGTAGAATTCTACTTTTCACCAAATGAATTGGTAAAAATTAAAAAGTTTGACACTGTCAAAGACTTAATTAGTCAGCAGAATTTTTACATGTGATTGGTAAAAGTCTAAACTGCTACAATCATTTTGGAAGAAAGCTGGACATTCATATATTTTATAGCAGCAATTATGCCCTATAGAAATTCTTGCACATATGCACAAGTTTTATATGATTCTATTTCTAAGTGCAGTGATATCCCGGTTCACAAACGCTTCTGAACCACAATTTGGTTCGTAAACAGAAACAATAGGCAAAATTTCTCTTCCATTCGCAAACTCCATATCCATGATGAACAGGACCTTGATCATCTGCCCCATCAGAACACAAACAAGGCTGTCTTTCCCAGAATCATGGAGCAAATTAAGTTCATGAACTGAGGTACCACTCTATAAGCCATGGAGAAAGTCTTGCATAGTAATTATCTATGGGAATGTTCATGGCAACATTGTCATAACAACTGAAAACAACCTAATGTGCCCAGAGAAAGACTATTATAATTACAATATCAATATTATAATTATTTATAACTAGTCAGACAATGAAGTGATACACGTATATGATAATAATAAATTAGATGCTATGTGGATAAATCTCAAAAACAAAATATCAAGTGAAAAAATATAAGTGAAGCCAGAGATTTAACTCAGTGGCATAGGCACCTGTCTGGCAAGCACAAGGTCATGAGTTCGATCCCTGGTATATATATACATATATATAACTGTTTATAGTATAACAGCATTTAGATAAACTGAGCACAATTAAATAATAAATTACTTGATGTCATATTTATGATTATTAGGAGGGTCATCTACACCCTCCTGTAATTACAGCAAGTGAATGAGAAAACTGAGGCCCAGAGATGACTGTGCCATGATCCCTGGCAGAATCAGGAGCCAAACCCAGTCTTCTTTATTTATGTGACCTGGCACAGGGCCTATCGATTTGTTGGCCCTTGAAATGTGAATGCTTCCCGATTATGGTATTCTTATCAGCTTGGTCATAAGGCATGTTAGTCATTTTTTGTCCCTGTGAGATAAACAACTTAAAGGAGGAAAGTTTTATTTGGCTCCTGGCTTCAGCCCATTGTGAGTGGGTATTTGGCGAGAGAAAATACTACAACTGGGAACATGTGATGGAACAAAGTGACTCCCTTTCACAGGAGAGAGACAGAGAGAGAGAAAGGTTGGAGCATGGGTGCCCCATATACTTTCAAGGGGTGATCCTAGCAGGCCACTTCCTCCAAGTAGACCCCACTCCTAGTTTCCACCACTTCCAAAGGACTGAACCTTCAACACATGAACCTTTGAAGGACATTTCAAATCCAAACTACAACACAAGGCATCTCCAAAGTGGTAAAAAGTATTTCTGTTTCCTGGATCAGTGGCTTCAGAGCAAACAGTTGGCCAGCGACAACACGGAAGACACTACCAGCCATATCATTAGCAGGCATTGCCAGAACTCGTATGTCTGGGCACATGGGAGGAGCATCTGTGAGAAGAAAGAGTAGGGAGCCCTGTAGCAACCAGCTAGTGCTTTCCAGCTGGTTGAGGCAGGGCAGCCTCGCGTGACTGGCTTCTATAAAGGTGCAGAATACAGGGGCAAGGAGCCAAGCCCTGTGAATGTGTCTCTGTTGCCTCCAAGGCAAGGAGGGGTGAGAATCTGTGGTTAGTGACAGAATGAGCAATGCACAACTTTCTCTTAGATCTGCATAGTAGGCAGGTGGGATTTGCACCGGGTTAGTAAATTCCCAGCAAAGCAGTGGTTTCCATCTCACTTCACTGGCAGCTTCCTCTTACCTCAGGTTTCCCAAGGCCCTAATTCTAGCCTTCAGCTATCATTAATCTTCATCGCTTAGTGTTTCGAGATCCTTCCTATCACTGGGAAGTTGATCCAGAGGCCAGAGTTGTGGGGAATTTGCAGCACCCTCCTTCTGCAGCTCTTGTCTGGGTGAATGCAGTGGTGAACACAGAGCTGTGGAACTGCCCCTGCCCAGTGCTGCAGAGATCGAGCTTCCCTCTGTGGCCTGCTTTCCCTGTCTGCAGTTAGCAGCAGCCAAGATCTCTGATTCCTTCCACCTCACTGAGATGACAGACTAGGAATTTGAAATCTCTTTATCCAGGGACATGATGTATCTCTTCATTTACACGCATCTTCTTTCATACTCTTCAGTAAAGTTTCTTGTTTCTTTCATCAGTACCTAAATGTGTTCTACTTTGGGTGACTTTGGGCGTTACTGAGGCAAGATAATGAGCTACACTAAGACACCTGCTGGTTGGGAGCTCCCACTTTGGTGCCCACCAAGATGGCACCATTTGTTTTCTGAAAAGAGACCGCTTCTCTTCCACAAGGAGCACTACTCTCCCTCTGTTTGTCATGAGGCGGAAGTTTATTTGTAATTCTTGGTTTCTACTGATCTTCCTCAAGGGCCCACGGCAAGGTCTGCTCGCTGCAGTGGAGGCCTCGGCATGTTCCTCTCCAACCCTGTAGCACTATGGGCAGGAGAGAGGCCAGCTCGGCTGGTCACTGCACCTTGGCTACCTTCCTACTGCCATGTGCAGAAGGGGCTGTGGGAACATTAGAGGAAATGCCTTCTGAGGAAGGGCTTCTGAGGTGCTTGCTCTAGGGAGGCATCAGCTGCAAGCAGTTCTCTGCTGATGTCCTTGTCTCTCCACATCACACCTCTCTCAAGCTTTTGTTCCCTCAACTGGTCCTTTGCATGTACAGGCTCCATGGCTATGAAGCCAGTTATACTTGAATGTGTAAAGCCCAGTCGAGCTTTGCATATGCTTGTAATTTTTATTAAATTGAGCTTTTAATTCCCAGAACATGAGGGCTGAAATTCTATTCCTGGTCTTCCATGTTGCTGACCCTGATCAACCACTTTTAAGACCTGAGCTCACAGGAAAGTCTACTGTGACATTCACGGGGCACCAGTAGGCCCAAAGGAAGTACATTGGTGGACCTGGAGGAATCTGTGACAAATTGAGGGACATGGTTTCTAAGGCTTGGGTGCTACCCTCAAGAAACTCATCCGGGGCTTCATCCTGCTCAGATCTTTGCTTGGCTCCTTCAGGCATCCATATTTTAAAGACTATAAAAGTGCTCCTCCTAAGTGCATTCATCTATTTCATTTATAGTTTTACAGGAAAATTCCCTCACAGCTTACAAACTATGTAACATGGTGTTTGCAGGATTTTATTTTTCAAAAGCACCAGATATCAAAGTGGAAAGTAAAAGAGCATTGGACATGATGAATTCCAAAGAGCTGCACCCCATTAGACCTACTAAGACCACCTCTGGGAAGTCTCCGCCCTATCTGCACTCCATTCTACCTGAAAATAGGAACAAAATACTCACCAAGTAAGACGTGATGAAGCACAAACGACTTTACCAAAAGTTCTGCAAAGCTTAGAAATTGCACTCTAACACTAAAACTACGTGCAAATGAACTATGAGTGTCTTATTTCAAGAACAATTATTTATTTGGTGTTTATGAACAGAAAGAATGTGAAAGATTCTTATATAACCAGATGTATAAATACTTATGGTATTTAATACTTACAGAGCACTTCCTACATCTTGGCCATAATGCTAAGGCTGTCATATAAAGCATCTCGCTTAATCTTCAGGCACATAATATTATTCACCTATTTTTTAAAGGGAAAAGAAATAACTAAATTTAGCCAATTTTAGTCACCTGGTCAAGTTAACTTCCAAGCGGCAGAGCTGGGAACTCAAAATTTTACACATTTTGAGCCTTGCTCCAAGAAATTTCAAACTGTCATGAAAAACTAAAAAAGAAAAAATTAACTGAAAAAGAATACAATTCACATATTTACAAGTAAAGAACATCACAGGAGGTGTCCCATGGATAGGATAGTAGCATTCATTTGTCTGATGCAAACTAACAGCCAGAGGGAGAGAAAAAAAAGAGGGATGACAGATAAGTTGGGAGGATGTCATGGAGAAAATGACATGTTACCTCTACCTTGAAGGATGAGGACTATTTTGCCAGATGGATGAAAGAAAAGGTATCCCAAAGGGAGCTAAGCAAAAAGACCCAGAACCAGGAAGCAAAGCACATGTTGGGTAACATATTTTGTGTGGCTGGAATGTAAGGAAAGGAAAGGAAGTAGGGACTGTCAATTACCCCTAGTATGTGCCTCTTGTTCCTTTTAAGAAGAAAACCTCCTACCTTATCTTGGCGCACAGGAGCACAGCTAAATAGAGTTTTCTGCTTGGAGCAAGATGTGTCATTGAAGGTCTCAAGGTGCTGTTATGTACCACAGGTCTGGCTTCATAGTACTTGAGCAGAAGTCATGTGCTATTAATGCCCTACTCCAAATTTCTAGAGACTAAGCTGTCTGCCCAGGACTTCTCTTCTCCTTTTTAGCCTGGATGGAAATGGTGATTACTAAAGCAACTGCCTTAGTCTTAGAGGCTGAATCCACAAGTAATGGGTGACATTTATGAGCTACCCATCACTCACTCACCACTGGGCACTTGAAGGAGTAAGTGTCTATCTTATATAGGGTATGGTACTTTGGATTTTTGTACAAACCTCTCAGCTACAATTATTGCTACCTCTACCCTAATTAATACAGAGCCCAATTTTATAGGGCCTTGAATTCCACATTAAATGTTTGGAAAATAGTTTGCAGGCTGTGATAGTTAACTGATGGTGTCAATTTGACTAAGAAATGACCAACTAAATTGGACCTGCATCGATCTGGGTGTGCCTCAGGGGATTTACTGAGGAAGGGAGACCCACCCTGGGGAGGCTCATCACCTGAAAGGAACAAAAGAAAAAACAAGAAGGAACGTTTACTTCTGTTCCTGTGGAAGAGCTACAGTCCTCACCTTTACCTCAGACATCGTCTCTTGGTTTCCATCACAGATTCTTCCACCTGCAGCACAGCCTCTGCGGCCTTCCGGCAAAGACCCATAAGTCTCCTGATACTGACTTGCACGGGACACTACAGTGATCTCCAGGCCTTCAGCTGCGTCTTTTAGATGGACAGCACCCAGCCAGACCTTTTGTATTCCTTCACATTTGACTCTGTGGGCAGCAGTAAGCCAGTCTTGTAAATTCTTATATATTTGTATATCTTAGGTTAAATCTGTTTCTCTTGTAAGGTCTGATTGATATATAGGCAATAAGGATTTTATTTTAGGTCAAAGAATCTGTTCACACATTGAGCTGGTATCCTGATTTGCCTTTCTTGAAGAGGATTACTTGTGTGTATTAACAGCAGGCCTTTTATCAATTGAATTCCAAACTACATTAGCTAAATCTCGAGATCAGGAAAACATATTTGTCAGGGCCTCATAGCAAAGTATGGTAATGACTTTATTGAGAGCTTTGCTCTTTCAAAGCTCTAGAAAGGGAAGAGGAAATATATGGAAAAGTATCTGAAGGTATCAGATTGTAATCCCCCCCCAGGAACTATTTTCCCTTGGGATCCAATAAATGCTACTTCCAGTTATCTTGGAGTAAGATTCTTCTAACATGAGCAAAGTTTAAAACCAGTGGTACTCAAGGACCATCCACTGTTTTCCTCTAAGATACAGAGCACAGCAAACAATTACACTGAGAACTACAGAAAGGTTTATTTTGTCAGTAAGGTGTTTTTATAGAAATGGGCTTATTCAGATAAATTAGTTTTCTGAATATCTGAAATCTGGGTTCCCTCTTGTTGTTTCATCATTGGCTAATTACAAACTAGTGCTATTGTTCCCAAGTTGATCATAAACAAATCTGTGTACATAATCACTACAGTGTGTATTCATAATAACCAGGACATCTTATCCTGAATAATCCAGAAAAGTCTTGTTGAAATTCTCTTCCATTGCTGTTATAACAAAAACACAAAATTTAAACATATTTTAGACATTTGGTATCAATTTTAGATGTCGTATTTGAGAAATTTAAGCAGCCAACATTTTGAGGCATGGGATTTATTAACTAATCATTGGTGTTTCATAAATTTTCCCTTATGAACATACTGAAGAGACGTTATTCAACATGTGCTGTGTATCAAGTACTTCCACCTCACAGAGTCATTCCCTTATGGGTCTGTGCTGGGGATAAAGGGTTTAAATGAGAAAGCAAGAATTTATAATTCTCAAATTGCACCTAAATCAAATAAGCAAAAGTCAGGATACTATTACTTGAAGATAAAGTAGACGGTTGATTTACAAGGTACTTGCATTTTTGGAAAGCTCCGTGTATTTTATTACCTTGTAAAAAAAAAAATGATGTGCTTATCATAAAGTGGGGCTCACATTTAGGGTCAGACAATGACCAGCGGGATTTTTACCCACGTACTTTATGGAGGCACATTGGGAAGGCATGTGGGATGTGGAATAGCCTTGTGACGTGCGGCCCGTGTATGCTGTGCATGGCAGAGTGACCAGCATCTTCCCACCCCTGGAAGCACCTCCAATTGTTGAGAAAGTACAAACACCCCCCAGTTGTCCATGAGCTCCCCCAGGGCAGCGCCACTTGAGATGAATACCAGTGACAGTGCCTCTCCTGGGCTTTCCTTTGCTTCCTAGGGCGTGTCCCAACGGACCTGAGCTCCCCCGCGGGGGCGGGCCTTAGCAAGCTGGCACAGGGAGTACAAACAAATTCAGACAAATTGTGGGGCATGCTGCTGGCTTCAGATCAGACAAGGTGCTGAGCCTGTATCTCTCCCCTTGGCAAGGAAAAGGAGTTTCTGCATCACTAGACCGACATAAGATAAGAAGGGAGTCGTTCCCACGGTTGGGTCTCTGCAATAAATCTTACGCGCTCAGGACCCCACAGCTCCCGAGTGGAAGAAGCAACAACTGTGAATTTTAGCAGCACTGATTGTGAAGTGAGAAACACAGGCCCTCACCCCTATGAAGCTTTTTTTTCATTGTTTAAAAGAGATCACAGGGTGTAGTAGGGAGTTGCTCTGGACAGGTGGAGCTGGAAAAACAGAACCGTAAATTCTGACCGAGTGCACGTGCACGATTCAGTCGCAAAGACAGTAAGGATAGATGGCCGCGTTTAAGAAAGCTTGACTGCCATCTTCAGGGGGAAGACCTGGGGTGTTTGCTTTGCCCTCCTAGTTTAGGGGCAAATATGGGTGGGCTAGATAGAGGGAGTATCTGTGGACAGGAAGTCAAAGGAAAGCAGGAGACTCCTGCAATCTGAGATCCTCACCAAGAAAGAAATTTCCAGCTAACTGGCAACTCCAGAAAGTCTACATTAACTGAAACCACAGCACACCAAAAGTCTAAATGATCTTCTAAGCTAGGAAACAGATCTCCATATCCTAGGAAGGAGGGGGTAGAGCACTGGAATCTTGAAGGGCAGAACAGCTGTGTGGTACCTCTGACTTTAACATTTTGCTTCTGGAGTCCACCTAGCAAAGGTATCTTTTACCTAGATACAGTGCCCACCCCAAGTGTGGCTTGGTTTGGCTTTCCAAAGTTCTACTGTTCCCTCCCTCCCTCTTCCTCCTCCTTCTCTTCCTCCTCCTCCTCCTCCTCCTTCTCTTCCTTCTGCTTCTCCTCCTTCTTTCCCTCCCACCCCCCGTCTCTGCAGTTTTTCAAACCATGTTTTTGCGATCCTAGAGGCATAAAAGCTGCATTATGTACTGATGTTCTTTCCCCAGCACATTTTCAAAGGTCTGCATGTAAATTTGAAACTACAAATTAATGGCTTTAAACTCTCACCTGTAATGCAGTGAGTATTGTGGGATCCCAATGAGCTGTAATTTGCCAATCCCTGCTTTAACCCAGCTATTAAGAAGCAATAAGCATTTACATAACTTTTCACCTTCCTTCTCCTTTTACTTTTGTTATGCATGGTTTGTATCATTGGGGAAAACACTACTTGCATTTTGTTATGATGCTCTAATTCCCATATTTGTGTAGGTCTAGGCTCTATAGCTTAGTTGAATAATTCAGCGCTCACCACTAGTATCACAGTGTTTCCAGCCATCTTGCACTTGGATTAAATATTTTTTATCTAATAGATTTCTTAGGAAGGGTTTATGGGAACTGTATTCCCTGGATTTTTCATGTTCAAGATGGTAAGTTGCCTTTATAAATGAATAAAATTTCGGTGACTGGATATAAAATCTGTAGATTCCACTTTCTTGGATGTCTCGGAGTTCTTTTCTGCTTTCTAGTGCTACATGCTGCTATGGAGAAACATAAGATCATGTGCTTTATTCTTTATAAGTAACTCCATCTTATTGTCTGGATGTTCAAAAGGGAAAGAGTCCATGCTATGAAATAGACTTTTAGACTGCATCATAAAATAAAATCTACTTCTGCATTTATATTATACAGTGGTGCCTCCATTCACAAAGTGAATTGTCTCTATGATTCTGGTCACAAACTGAGCTGGGCAAAAGCAAATCAAACTTCCTCATAAGGTCATCATTGAATCTAATCAGTGAATTTGATTCAGTTCTCATCCAACTTGGTTTGCAACCAGAATCATGGAAAGAATCAAGTTCATGAACCAAGGTACCACTTATGTTCATGAATAAGACCACAGCTAATTTTCAATTAAGGATGACTAAATGTAAAAGAACAGCAAAATGTTAAATAGAAAGAATGCAGAAGCTACAATTATGAACCTCAGATGATGCTCAAAAAGTCTTCAGTTATAGCTGAAATGCAACATTTTTATTAAGACCTATCTCCATGTGGACCCTTCTTGGTCAGTGTTCCCTGGGATTCTTCTTACTTTTTCATTAAATATGTTCAGATCACTTATTTATATGAAGTTTTGTTGAATTATATCAATAATAAATTTGATTATTCCCTCCTAGTTCCTCAATTATTTATTTTCTGGGTGTCCTTCCATTATCTTTCAATTCCATCATTTTTTCTCAATCTTTTTTTAGATTCTCAAACTTAAGACATTATCTTTTTTGTTTTAAATCATTTTAGTTTTTACTTGTCAAGAGTATAATCTTTTTCAAACAAGTGTGCTTTATCTTCTGCACTTCATTTGCTTAAGATGAGTTATTTTTTAAAATCTGTACATTGATCTGCAAGAGGACAAAACTCACTTTACAGAAAGCAAGAAGGAAGGGTTTGCTCTAAGGTTAACAGGTTGATCATGTCTCCCAACCTTTATTTCCTTTTAAATTTACTTAGGTTTTTCATTTATGTCTTCCATATTCAGCACTGTCTTTGCAGTCCTTTCAGCACACCTCTAAGTAGCCAAGCAAGGTGGTGCACACCTGTAATCCCAGCACTTGGCAGGTTGAGGCAGGAGGGTCACTGCAAGTTCAAGGCCAGCCTGGGCTACAAAGTGAGTTAAAGACCAGCTTGAACTGCATAGTAAAACCCTGTCTCAAAAAAAAAAAAAAACCTATAAGTTCAGTGATAGGGTTTTTGTTTCTTCAGTTGGTTGGCTTTGGTTTTATGTGTGTGTGCACTTTTTGTTGTTGCTGTCGTTTTGTTTTTTGTTTCTGGTTTTTTAAGACAGAGTCTTGCTCTACAGTTCAGCCTGGTTTTAAACTCACTATGTAGTCCAGGCTGGCCTCAAACCCTTAGTGATCCTCCTGATTCAACCTCCCACATGCTGGATTTATAGGTGTGCACCACTCTATGCAGTAGTTGGTTTTAGTTCTGGTTTTAATTCTGGGCTGTATGTTTGTTGGAGATAATAGGCATTTGACAACATCCTCTGTTTCTCTAACATAATTGGTCTAAATATTCTATCATCCCTTGATCTTATTTGGTAATTCATGTTATCCCTGTTTACATATAAGCAACTTGTTATTCTGCACATCTCCCCTGATTTTTTGTATCTCTACTTGGGTCTTTGATTTATTTTTTAAAGTTAATTCCTCAGATGAAATGTTATTCTTTTAAATAAACTGTTTTAAACAGACATTTAATAACCACAGCAAAACTGGACAGAGAGACGGAGGGTTCCCATACACACACAGCACACTCCTCCCTGTCCTAACAGCCCACATTAGTGGTACATTTATTACAGCTGATGAGACTATATTACTACGTCATTATCACCCAAAATCCATAGTGTACATTAGGCTTCTTCCCTTGTTGTGTCATACATTCTACATATTTGTTCAGATCCATACAGCAATGAAACATATTCACCATTATAGTGCAGTTTTACTTCCCTAAAAATTCTCTTTGCTTTACCAACTCATTTGTCCTTCTATACCCTAAGCCAAGCCCTGGTCCACCAGTGACCATTTCACCATCTCCAGTTTTGCCCTTTTCAGACTGTCATGTACAGTGCATAGCTTCTTCAGATTGGCTGGTTTCACCCAGTAAAACACA
>PVJX010038237.1:0-16469 GCA_004027295.1 Dolichotis patagonum
CACTCTTGAATAGACTTAGCATTAGCACTTTTGATAAATGCTCCAGATGCTTCTGATATGCAGTCAGCAGTGAAAGTCAATGATTCAACTGAAAATGCAAAGCCCCACAATGTGATCAGGATCCCAGAAAGCTTTCTACCTTCTCAAGTTAGGTAGTATTAATAGAAAGGGTGCCTAACTAAAAGAGAGGATAGGCACAATGGAGTGTTGGATGATTGTGCCATATTTAGTTTGAGATTATTTCTGGAAATGTAGGAATTAGAAGTGTGTTTTGTGATGTGATAAAATAACTGCACACCAAATCATTAAGTAAACTTAGTTTTAAGCTTATTTACCAGGTTGTTTCATCTCTCTGCTTCTCATAATCTACTTCACAGGGGGTAGAAATGAGTGAATGAATGTATTTCAAAGTCCTTTCAGGACCAAGACAGCTACAGAAGTCTCTTCATTCTTCGATTCAAGGACACAAGAGAGTCTCAGTAGGAGAAAACATACAGGGAAAAGTCAGAGAACTATATGAAAGCTGCTCTCAAATGTAAGAAAAGCATCAGGGAAAATAGGGATTAGTTTATTTGACCCTGCCCTGAGGGAGAGGGGTATCATGATCCCCAATCAGCTGAGGTGATGGGGAGCAGATCTCTGCTCAAGGTAATGAAAAACACTGTGACTGGACCTAAGATGAGAACATACCACTTTTACAATGATGAGCTCCATGTCTCAAGAAGTATAGCAGGAAAGATTGCATGACTTTGTTTTTCTTTTTCCCAATGCACAGGCTATAAAGTGCTAAGGGTGGAGATTTTGCAGTGCACTACTATATCTTCACTGGATAAAACTGTACCTGGGGTCCAGTTGTACCTGGAGTGTTGATTTAATGTCAAAAATCTCTAATCAACAATATGACATGGAACCACTTCATCAGAAAGGATATTGGCACTTGGGTCTCCCAGCCAGATGGTATTCAATTTGTTGTTGGATCCTGAGGAAGTTCAGGACAGAGTGACGGGGTCAAGACATAGAAGAGTAGGGTTAGAGCATGAAGTAAGTTCAACTTACCACCATCTTGCCTAGTCACACATGTTAGATAAGCATCAGTCCTTAATCATGAATGAATGACTCAAACAAGCACGCACACAGGGAAGTAAGAATACCAGCAGCAGACTTGGACTTTTGTTCTGCTCTGACATTAACTGGGAGATGAAGCAGGGGACACAGTTTCAGTTGTCACTACCTCAGTTTCCTCTTCTGAAACTGGAAAAAGCGTGATCTTGCCATAAGAAATCAGTCATCAAGATATCTGTTCACAGGAAATATGAAGTAGAAAGTTACATTAGGAAGTTAAATCATTCTGTTCAAATATTGGTTTTGGTTACTGACCTATGATATGGACACTTAAATAATTCCCTCCAATATAGCCTAATTTACCAGGTCTAAAGGTCACTCTATAGCTTTCTCCAGGATACTGGAAGGTAATTTCCACACCTAATTTTTCCCATGCTTTAGCTCCACTTAGAAGCAACTCCTTACTCTATCCTCTTTCTCTGATGCTACTGTAGTTGCTCAAGGAGCAAATGTAATTGTTTTAGGAAGGAAAGTTTAAGTCAGACAGTGACTGAATTGTAGCATTGGCACCTGTGCTTCTCTAGCTTCAGGAAATTTACCTTAAAAAAGTTTTCTGGTGCATGGTTCCTGATGAGCATCCTCCAACACACTGACTGTCAGTGTTTGAAGTGCAACAAGGTCAGGAAGAGCATTCTTCTGGATTTTCATTTTCTGGATCCTTGGCAGACTTGTCATTATTATTACTTCAGAGTTCTGGGCATCTACAGCAAGGTCTGGTATGTTCTCAATCCCTAACTGAGGCTTTGTAGCACAGCTAGAAGTTTGTATCACTATGTGTCATAGCAGCCCAAGATCTCAGAGGAAAACCATGGGGTGACGGAGACTCTTCTCCTTACAAATACCCTGCACATGGGCCAGTGCAGACAAAGTGATGAGCAGACAGTTACTATATGGTGACTTGTTCAGATTAAGAAGAGTTTCTTAAAAGGATAAAGGGAACATCATGGAAGACAAGTACAGGAAAAAATCATTAGGCCTCAGGAGGAGGAAGTTGTTGAGCAGCATATCTCCCTCTCAAGGTTGGCGCTGGACTCTCGCCTGCTTTTCTATCATTCTGCTCTATGCTTTCAGAGATAAATTTACTCTACAAGATTATTGATTTGTCCCTTTATATCTTTGGATTACATTGACTTTGGCATCTCTAACTCTCTATGGCAGCCCTCAACTTTATTGGCAATCATTTTTGTGATATACCTTCCTCATGTAAAGATATCAAATGACCTCCCAGTCCTCAAAGGCCCCCATATCTGACCCAGCAGCCACAAGCCCTTCTCCAGTAGAAATGTAGGTCATGGACATCAAAGGGTGTTTAGAATGAAGATCAAAAAAAAAAAAAAATTCACAACACCAGTGAAACACAGAAAGAACTGTCCTGATAGTATCACCAACTTTTTAGGGGTTTAGTGAAGATTAAATGTAGTTAAATGAGATAATGTACACAAAGTGCCTATATAGCCAATATTATGCTATGTACTACATGAGTAGAAGAGACACAGCATAATGTTCAATAGGCATTCACTGAGGACATGCTACATTTAGGCTGAACTTGGTACTAGGAGTATAAAAACTATTAAGATACGTTATTCTTCTTGAGAATTTACAATCTATTGAAAGAGACTCATGCAAGGTTAGAACCAAACTGTCATTTCACCATCTTTGTATCTTAGTGGTTAAACTTGAAGGAAGCATGGGTTATGGCTCCTTCTTAACATTTTGCTCCAGGCTAGCTATAGCTAGGGATAGCAGGTGAGGTCTTCATACACAGCTCTTCCCTGCCCACATGCAGCTTGTGGTTTATTTCAGCATACAAGACTACATGTGGTCTAGTAAATAAAGAATATGAGAGATAGTATGACACTGTTCCAGTTATTCATAAATATGGACACCTGGGAGAGATTTCCTTTTGGAAAAGAATTAAATGAGATGATCTTTAAGATGCTGTCTATTCATGTGGTGTAGTGAAACTAAGAATTGAGAAGAAAAAATAGAAATCTGAGTATACTATGGTTCAGCTATAAAGTACTATAGACAATTTGAATTACCCTTACAGTCCAATCTATCTAAATAAGTCAGTTTTCACTGTGGAATATTTTACAAGTATGTGGAATTCCAGTCTTTTTCATTTGTTTGCTTGTTTTTATTTTTGTTTTTTCTCATTGGAGTTGCTCTTGCCTTGATTAATATCATATGAGCATGGATAAGGGAAGGACAGCTTTTAGAATGGGAGGAGCATAGCCCTAGGCAAACATTAACTTGAACTGTGTTTCCTGGACAATGGGTTCATTCCAGACTCTGAAGTCTGAAACTGCAGTTACTCTTTGTTCTTTGGTAGTTAAACTACTCATGCCAGTGTACCTACCAAATACAGCACTATGACACACTAAATCCTGACTCCAGACACATCTTTTTTAAAAAAAAATCCTTTCATTGAACCCCATTTCCAAATGATTCAGCATAAGTTCCATGGATTTATACCAGCTGGGAAGGCTGAGACAAATTGCTCAAAGTTGCACAGCTAGTAGTTATCAGAGCTGGGATTTGCAGCCTGGTAATCTGGCTTCAGAGCCAAGCCTCTTATCTCTTGCTCCTTAGAGTATCTACTGCAAGGCTGTCTAGCCAGGAAGAAGCAGAGAAACACCTGGATGCTCCTTACATCACCTCTTCAGAAATGTATTCAATGAGCTTGTTGATTTCAGCTTTCTAAACTAAATGAATCATAGTAACACTGAAACTTCAAATTATAGATCTGGCAGGTTCATTAGAGATCATTTGAACTAAACAATTCATTGTAGAAATGAGAGAAAACTGAGAACCAGAGAGATTAATATGCAAGTAACAGATATAATAAACATATAGATAGCAAGGCCAGGTTTAAGAACCAGCTCAATGGACTAAGTCCAGATGCCAGTCTTGGTTATCTCCTGGGCAGACCAATGCACACTAGAGAAAAGAGGATGGTGACGCTCAGCAAATGGTGACCTTGCAGAGAACAGTGGGCAAGTTTTCTTTAAGAAAATGATTTGGCATGAACATGTGTGATTGCCCATTTTAAATCTGAATTATGACCTGAAGGAAAGAAAATAGAGTTGAATGGGACACATTTAGATGAATGTTCATTTTATAATTACCCAAATTTTTATTTGACAATAATTGATAGGAATAAAATGTTTTGGAGGAGGAAACAAAAGAGAGAATGTGCTCAGTGGTCCAGCACTTTCATATCATGTGTAAGTCACTGGGTTAAATTTTAGTACCACACCAAAATAAAAAGAAATAAGAAATAAATAAAAACTTTTTGGTGAGCCATTCTCCTTTGGAGGTTACCACTATTTGCATGCAATGCTTTGACCACTAAAGCTACCTGTATGTGCTTGCGGATTGTCTGTAAGCAACATGCCCTATGTTGAGAAAAGAAAGGTGAAATGAAATATACAACCCAAATAAAGTTTACCTTTGCTTAACCTTAGTACATAAGATGTTGACTTATTTATATGCTATATGTTTCAAATAAGTATACTTCTTAATAAAAGCAGTGAATAAACCTTTTTAAAAACTGTGAAATGCCAGGTTAATAAAGTCATATTTCTTATCTCAGGATTCATATGTTTATTAGGTGTGCCAGGGCAGATGTGAAAAGGGTCAGAGTTTAGTGTTATATGTATGAAGGAGGTGGGGCAGGCTTTGGGGAAACAGCTCCCTGGAAGCAGTAGATCAATTAGATGAGAAGGGTAAGCCTATAATGATATCTACATTTAGTTACAGCTGAGATAAAGGTTCAAAGATAATGAGAGTAAGTAGGCTGAGTATGTTGGCAAAACTTTACAGCCAGAGTCAGAAAGATTTGCTCTTCAACTAGTAGGAAGAGGAAATTGTAAGGGACAGGAACTTAAACTGCTAAAGTGGGCACAGGGCAAGGCAGGTCTTTGGAAATGGTGGACATAATAAAAAAATAAAGTAAAAGTGAGAACTTATGAACCCAGTGTGGAGTGTGGTGAGGTCCAAAAAGATACCTCTGGCTCTGAAGCTCAAATGGAGGGAAAGTAAAGCCTAGTGATCAAAAAGCAGCCTCTTCAGGACAGCAACTTGTTTCTGACAATCAGTACGAAGATAACCTATCCTGGAGGAAAGGAAATATGTAATACTGATGCATGCAAGTTGGTTGTACACTGACCAGCGTCCAGGTGTTACCCCTTCTGTTGAAAGACAGAACACAGAGACTACTGAAGTTCTTCCTTCAATCAGATTGGTGTGATTCCTGGAACAGGGATGAAATTTATGTGGCAATCAGTATGTCTATTGTGAAGAACTATGGAAGAGCCAGAAAAGTTGAGGCAGCAAGTTGAGAGATGTTGATGAATAGGTCCTTCTATGTGGAAAAGATTATCTCACTTACATTAGTAAATAGTTTCTACTCAAGAATGAGCCTTTGATTGATTGGGTAAATCTGTTATCTTGGGAAAAATCAGAATTATTATAGTATTCATATAAACAAAAGGGTTCTGTCTTGCTTGGGGAATTTTAAGTGAATAAGGAAGAAATAAGCACTTTGTGTCAGTGATTTCAAAGGATTTATTGGATACTAAGTACTGCTAAGGTTTTTATTTTTGCCACAGATTTCTCCTTTCCACAGCTGGTTCCTGAAGAGTTGATCCATCCAACAACCTTGGCATAAACTCTTTTCTGTATTTAGTACCAATATCTTTATATAGTGACTATATCCTACAATCTATCTGGCTAATCCTTTCGGCTCTGAAGTAACATGTATAGTCTTATACTCTTAAGAGTCAAATAGGAGGCCTGGGGAGTGGGGTGGATAGCTTAGCAGCACAAATGCCTGCTTGACAAGCACAAGGTCCTGAATGCGATCCCTGGTACAAAAAAAAAAGTCAAATAGGAAAAGGAAACTCAGAAAAGTAAAGCAAGGAATGAGTCTGGGCCAGATAAGGTTACAGTATAATTATTTTATCACAGTCTCAGGGGCATGGTACCAGATTCATTAGAACCTCTAACCAGACCCTTTCCAATTTGCGTTTCCTTCTATTCTGTTATTCATATTAAGCTCTTTGCATTTTTCTGCATGACTCTGTTGTTGAGATATTGAGATTAAGAGTTAGGATAGTAGTGTTTTAGTTATGTAGAGGGAAGATTTCCACATCTGGCTATCATAGACACAAAGGATAATACCAAAATATGGTGAATACCAAATTTAAATATTTATTATAGCAAAAAAAAATTGCCATTAATCTCCCTCAGAATGAGCCTCCTCACTTTGAACACAAATATCTTATCATTCTTATCATTTCAATCTTGAAACTTTTTTGTGACTTTATAAGATGCAAACAAGAATATAGTGAATTTGGCCAGGTCTGGTGGCACACACCTATAATCTGAGCATTTTTCAGGCTGAAGCAGGAGGATTGCTGTGAGTTTGAGGCCAGCCTCAGCTATAAAGTGAGTTCACTGAAGTGCATAGAGAAACCCCATCAAATAAAGAAAAAAAAGAAAGAAAGAAAGAAAGAAAGAAAGAAAGAAAGAAAGAAAAGAATATATATAGTGAATGCGGCTGCCGAGTGCCATTCAACGGAAAGTCAGGACTGTGAAAACATTACTCTGTGTACTCATCCATTTTATTTAGGGGATCTGGCACCATTTAACTTTTGATTCTTCCCCAAAGTCAAAATGACCATGACAAGTAAATGTTTTGAATAGAATCAGGACATCAATAAGGCATGGTCACAGAATTCTGGTCAACTGGTAGTTCTAAAAGTGACCTGTGGAATTCTCCAAGACAGCACCTAGTTGCTAACCTACTGACCAAATTGTTGAAAATATTCACCAAAAGGAATGAAGTAAAAGGGGTCAGACATCTTGGAGTGCTGTGTAAGTCCTGTATCATCTTACAAGAATAACAACTCTTATTAGTTTTTTCACTCACTTTTATTCATTGTCTAAACTACTGCTACCTAATCAGAATATCCTATTACTATTCTCACACCTGAATAAACTCATAGTATAGTCATAACTACTTCTCCATATATTAATGATTACATTGGACAGAGTAGGTAAGATTTCACTGTACTTGAATTCTAAAATCAATACTCATTACACATTTTGGATTGGTTCTTTCAGAGACATTCCTATTATTATGAGACTCTTCCTAACTCAAGCTATCTATCTCATTAAGTGAAATGACTATCCATAGTTTAATTTCAATGGGTTAAGATATTGTCATCAGTGGTTTCTTGTTAAAATATTAGTTTATACCTGAAATGAGAACCAAAAACTTACATACTTAAGGTGAGTGTCTCAAAGGGTCGAGGATAGGCAAACAGGAAATATTAATTTAGGTTTTAGTTTTGAAGTAAAAATTTTAATTCTCAAATAAACATAAGCAATAGTAAGACTGGAGACTTTTACCTTAAAGACAGAAATTCTATGGTATAAATCATAAGTAAAGCTTTATGGTTCTAGGTAAAAATGAGGTAAAAGATTGATTTCAGGCAGCAGGAGGTCCCCCTCCTGAGAACTCCAAGGACTGTAAGAGTTTTGACAGCAACTTTTTACATTCCATAGCTTTAACCATCCTCTCGCTCCAGTTCATATTTTCCTGTTCTCTATTTTCTTCACCTGACTTCTGAGGACTGTATTTTTCCGAAGAGAAGCTAGGAATGGTATTAATGAATCCATCCTAGACTCTTAATGACTGCCCTATGTACATACAAGAGTGTGAACTTCTTGGAAAAGTTTCTGGTGTCTCTGTTTAGCATTCCCTTTCTACATGCCTTGTTAGCCTTCTTCTTTGAGGAACTCTTTGTGAAAACCAACAATGAGAAGAAAAGGAAGGGAGTGAATCACAGACAAAACTGAATTGAAAACATCTATCCCCAACACTGAGGCAGTACAGTTGCATGAATCTGTAGGAAGAGAACTAATAATTGGAGTTGATCCTGGGTGGAGGCTAAGTAGTCACCGAAAGCAATGGAGAACGTGGGCTTTGGCTGAAATCCTTTAATTTTAATAGTTTATATTTTAAGATCACAAGGATTTTAATGAATTGCTAAAGCAGGAAAAAGGGGAGAAATTCTAATTTTGAATTGAATTGAATTGAAGAACTGAAGGCAAAGATGAATTGCTTTTATATCTATGTGGTGTCTTTAGATTTTAGATAATATTATATACACCCCATTTCTGAAGTCCAAATTTCAACCAGAAGTCAGAGGGACAGCTGGAACTTTGACTCTTTATCACTCAACCACCAGCCAGGGTTATGCAAAGACACTAATGATTCTACCAGAAGTTTTTGAGTCTGTAACATCCAAAATCATAATCTTTAAGCCTAAAATCATGACAAAGGCAGACGCCTTTTTGAGCACATCTAAGGCTCATTTTGGCCAGAGATGGATGACTTGGCATAGACAGTCTCAGGAGGTTTCATGTGTCCTGTAATTCTTTGCACAGCAAGCCTTTGCTTTGTTATTTTATTTAAACCACTGCTGCAGATCTGACCTAATTTAGCTGTTATGATTTCCTCCGTGCAAAAATGAAGTTCAGGGAAGGCCAGGGCTCTTGTGAGATTTCCATAGCTCACCTAAGTCTACCTGTCCTATCCTAGTTCATGAACACCATTAGAACCAATTTTATCCAGGCCTTTCTGTACCTACGTTGGGCTAGAGCTCTGTGTCTTTTATCTCTGGCTGTCTATCACTGCTAGCTAATAGAGCTGACTTCAAGTTGCTTGCAAAAAGTGGTTGCCTACTTCCTGTGATATACAGATGCCACTAAAGAGTTCTGTGTTGGCTTCCACAGTGGCCTATATTTGCATTTGAGTCAAACTTAAGAGTTCCAGAAGGCATTTCACAGTTCAAGAGTACTTCTATCCAGGAGAGAATGAAGGGTGGGGCCGTTTGCACATTGGCATTCATTAATGAGCACACTGGCACAGTATGGTTATCAGATTAACCAGCTACATTCTTAGAAATCTGGAAGCCAAGCCTGGAGGGGAAGGAACAGGGTACAGGCCAGCATGGCTAGATGAAAGAGAGCTTGAAGAAAGACTTTTGAATTTTGGAGCTCAGTCCTGGCTGAGTCCATGCTGTGGAACACATGGAGAAGCCGACAACTCCTTTCTGGAGGGAAGAAGCTGAAAGCTACCAAGGTGTTTAATTATGGGGGTAAGGAGAACATGGACAAATATTCCTTCTTTTCACCTTTCAAATTCTTTAGAAATATAGAGTGTACAGAAGTCATAAGAAAGACGTTAACTGTACAGGAATTTTAAAGGTTAGGATTTTATAATACCAGTTGCTTGAACTTTTGTGATTGAAAAGAGCAACTGAATGACTGTCACAGTGTGGTTACACTGCATGTAGTCTGTGGTGTCTTATTCATGGTTTCTTTATATTTTTGATAGTCTTTGTGTCCTGTCACACATATCTCTCTTTCTTCTTTTTGACCTTTGTGATCACCTCACCTTATCAAGGCTCCTTTACTCTGCCTTCTCTACCAAGACCCACAATACAATTGTGTCTATTTAATTAAAAGATTATTCATAGGACGCATTTCTTGGCAAGAAGACATGTATATATGGTAGCTATAGATAGACATCCATCTTTGGTCAACTTTTAGTGATTCAAGGTAGTTAGAAAACCCAACCAAAAACCTACAGTTCACTAAGTTTCTTGATAGCTCTTTGCTCTACATAGACACAGATTTGAACCACCTTTTTTAAATTACCCCAATCAGGTAGTTCTTGTAATAAATAAATTTGATCAGAATGAATAGCATAGTTGTATTAGTTACTTTTCTTGTTGCTGAAACAAAATACCCAACATCCACAAGTTCAGTGAGGAAAAGTTTATTTAGCTCACAGTTTATAGACATTTCAGTCCATAATTGGTTGACTCCAAGGCACGGTGGTATGGCAGCAGGCATCACAGAGGGGAAACAGTTAATGATAGGAAAGAGATAGCAAAGCAAGCAAGGAACAAACACAGCTCCTTCTATCCCTTATATCTTATCCAGGTTGCTTAGGCTGCGTAGCATTCACACTCTTAGTCCCAGTGCCTTTGATCCTACCATTGCACCATGAATCAAATCCCAGTGACACACACTCTAGGTCCAGTCATCTCCAAAAAAGCCCCACCCATGGTAGCATGAGGCTTTAAGGGACATATAAATGCAAGCCATAACAGTAGCTAAAACTCTTCCCTACCTTTTATTCTGTAGCTATTGCCTGAAGATATGTTTGACTGCAATTGCAACCAGCTTCTGACTAAATCCAGGTGGCATATGCCCAAATGATCAAGTAGCTCAAGACATGCAAGACTTAATGTAGAGTTACACTGTGGTTTAAATCTAAAGTGGCCCCCCCAAGCCTCATGTGCATGGAAGGTGACTGAATCATGAGGGCATTGAACTCTCAGTGGATTCTTCCAGTGAGGAGTTCAGTAACTGAACATACTGTTCAAAGATGGGGCCTTGGAGGTGATCACTCAGGGCATGAGCTAGAAGGTTGGGCATTGTATTCCAGCCACAGGAAAGTGATTAATACAGGTTGTTACTTGGACACAAAATATGATGACATGTCTGTTCCATAGTTATCTAGCAAGTGAGGGTAAAATTTTTATCCTACTTATTAACTCAACTCAACGTCCTCATCAAATTAGATTGTGAATATTGTATTTGTCTGAAAGCTAAAGTACGCTAAGTGTTGACAGTTCTTTTCTTTTTTTTAAATCAAGAGGCTGGCCATTGCACTTAGCTTGCTCAAGGTCTAACCAAGCCTCAGAAGGAGAGTGATTAAACTAGGTGACCATATCTCAGCGACTGCTGTCTCAGGTGTCCAATTTGTCACTTTTCTTTCCTGTTACTCCTGTTCATCCCTGGAAACACTGCAAGTGATTTTCATCTGATTTAGGAAAGTTATGAAGCAAAGAGACTATCTGTAAACATAAAGAATACAATGGGAAACATTATGAGTATGTATAAACAGAGAGATAAAACCAGGCCAAAAAAAACCTTTACAGGTTGTCTCAAAAGAATTATAAAATTAGTGGATGAAGAGCATGTTGTTACTTTTTTATATTTGCATTTTGCCAATGGAAAGCCTCATAAAATTTTACTATACTTGTAGGCTTGACTCTTTGGCTTGTCTCGTGGATTAAAGACATCCTCTGAAGCCTGGGGCTGCTGGGCTGCATGTGCCTGGAGAGCCTGCTCTGAGGAGCCAGGCTTCTTCGGCACCCTCACGGCATGCAGAGCTGAGCAGGTGCACAGCATCAGGCCTGAGTGTGTGTCATGCTGCCAGGCTTCAGTCACACTCTCTCAATACGCTTTTCTTGGAAAACATTCTCCACTCTCCCTCTTCATTTATAGTCTGTTTTAAAAAAGGAAGCCAAACCGATGGGAAATGTTAATGATGATAAAACCTCAGGATTCAAACCTCTGGATTATTCTTTATTGCTCTGATGTGGTCATTCAAATGCTCTTGAATGATTAATGTCTTCATGTTTAGTCTTCATCTCAAGGAATTTTTCCTCTGCTTTGCAAAGTTGGTTAATTTGTTTCTCCAATTTGCTATGGATGGAATTATGTACCCCCCTAAAATTCATATATTGAAGCCCTAACTCTCATTGTGCCTTTATTTGGATATATATATTTTTTAAGAGGCAGTAGTGATTTGAATGTGTTCATAAAGATGGTCCCTAATCTTCAGGGTTTGTGGACTTATAAGAATATGGACAAAATGGGGGAGGGGAGGGGAAAGAAACAGAGACAGAGATAGAAGGAGATAGGCTCTTTGTACCATTTGAAGATCTGAGGACATTTGAAGATTTGAGAACTTCTAAATGGTGTGAAAGGCAATTTTTGTTACTTAAACCATGACATCTACAGTATTTTGTTATGGTATCTTGAGCCAACTATTACACAGTTAAATTACTAGGGTTTATTTGTTCTCAATCAGTTAAGGATTAATTTGTTTATTCAATTGTAAAAGCATTTGTTTCCCAATCAAGCTAATTGCTTATACCACTTGGAAAGCAAGAGGTTGGATAATGGTTGAATCAGTAGCTTGGTATCCACAGGGGTCACATAATTTGATGGTTTTCCCAGCATTAAGTGTCCACCTAAGCCTGATCCTCCAGCTTACTGAGTCATATTTTTGTGTGCTTTACACTACAGGGAAATTTTAGACATCATCAAATTCACAGTCCAATGTGTTAAAAGTGATCTACATAACCAATACTCAAAACCCTGAAGCTATAAAAAGAGGATTTAGCTATTATTATGTTATTTAAAAAAAAGATTTCCGCATGCCAAAGACAAAACTCTGTCACAGAGTCAGAAGGTAAATGACAGATTAAAAATAAGTATTAGACCACTTAAAAGTAAAAATCTGACTAAAAATGGGCAAAGCAAATGAATAGACAGTTCACAGTTCACATTCTTTTATATGTAAATGTCTCTTAAGTATACGAACAGATTCTCTGTATCTTTCATAACTGGGACGTAAATCTTACTCAGATGTGATTTTTACCCACCAGATTAGGGGAAGTCTGACCGTTTGCTAGTGTGTTCTGTTGCAAGGCAGTGGGGCAACAGGCACTGTCATTCATAGTGGAAAGGCAAATTTGGAAGACAACTGGAAAATGTTCTAAACTACAAGCACATATCCTTTTGGACTCAGAGTTTCCTTTGTGAGAATCATTCCTGTATAGTTTTCACAGGTGCAAAATTAACTTTGTCCAAAAGAATTCATGTAACATTGTTTGTAAGAGAAAAAAAAATCAACACAAAGTGCCATCAATGGTTAAGTACTGAATTAAATTGTTACCATCAAAAGATGGGGTGCACTGAAACTCAAAAGGGACTCCTCCTATGTAGTGATGGGGAAAGATCCACAAGGTGCATTGTTAATGAAATAAGAGATGGATGAACAAATATTACTCTATGTCTTGAAACTGAACACTCCCATAGGGCAGAGTAAGTACTAGAAGCACATACTAGCGCGCTATGGCTGATGGAGGTGGGTGAGTAAGGGGCAAAAGGAGGGCAGGGGGATTCTGATATTTTTCCACTTGTTATTCATCTCACTCCCTCCATATTTATATTTCCTTTACTCATTTTTGTTCTTACTGTTTTCTTTGCCCTTTATTTATATTGGGGTTCTCATAGAAAAGAAACTGTGATATTTAAGCTTGTATGCCTGATTTACTGCACTGATTATGATTTCAAGGTGAATTCGTTTTCCTACAAATGACACGTTTATGTTTACTTATGGCATTGTGTAAAATACCACATTTTCTTTTTTCATTCATCTGTTGATCAACATTTAGGCTGCTTCTAAAATTTAGCTATTATGAGTTGTACTGTTATAAATATGGATATGCATATATCACTGTAATATAGTGTTTTAACTTTTGGGGGAAGATACTTTGAAGGAGAATTGCTGAGTCAAATGATTTTTATTTTTAGCTTTTTGAGGAATCTCCTACTGATTTCCATAGTGATTGTCCCAGTTTATACTCTCACAAATAATGAAAAAGTATTCCTTTTCCCTATAGCCTCTCTAGTATTTATTTGATTTCCTTCCTTTTCATAATCTTTCTTATTTAGATATTCAACACAAATATTTCCCCGTATCATCAAATATTCTATAACTGATTTTTATGACTGCATAATATTTCAAATCATCTTCTGAAAAATGTCTGTTCATTTCCTTGGCCATTTTTATTCTTTTATTTTGGTGGTCTAACTTTTTGAGTTTATATATTCTAGATATTAGTACTCTGACTGAGGAATAGCTGGCAAAATGGTTTTCCACCCTGTAGGTTGTGTCTTCACTCTTTTGGTTGTTTCACTTGCTGTGCAGAATCTTTTTAATTTGATATAATCCCATTTGTTGACTCTTGCTGTTGTATTTTGACGAATGAGAGTTTTGTTCAGAAATTCCTTTCCTAGTCTATGACTTCAGGAGTTTTGCCTATCTTATTTTCCACTAGGTTAAGTATTTCTGTTTTAATATTTAGATCTTTGATCTATTTTCATTTTAGTTTGGTACATTGTAAGGGCTATCAGTCCAAGCTGAACCTTCTGCATATGGATATGCAGTTTTCCCAGCACAGTTGCTAAAGATGTTATGTTTCCTCTAACATATGTTTTTGGCTTCTTTGTCAAAGATCAAATAATTGAATGTGTCTGGGGTTGTTTCTGCATTTTCTATTCCTTTCCACTGATCCACACATCTGTTTTTTTGTGCCAGTTTTTTGCCATTTGTAAAAATCACTTTGTAGTATAACTTTTAGTCAGGTATTGTGATTCCTTTTGTTTGCTCAAGATGGCTTTTGTTACTTTGGGTCTTTCCTGGTTCCATGAGAATTTCAAGATTTTTTTTTTCTAGTTCTGGGAGGAATGCTGATGATATTTTGATTGGTATCACACTAAATTTATGTATTAGATTTGGAAATATGGCCACTTTGACTATTCTTGTTCTATTTACTCAGTAATAGGCAATGTTTTTCCATTTTCTGAAGTCCTTTCAAGCTCCTTTTCCAGAAAACTATAGTTTTCATTGCAGAAGTCTTTCAATTCCTTGGTTTGTGTTTGGATTGTTGTTGTTGTTTTTAATTCATTATTAGGCTTTTTATTTGGATCACTCCACTTTTCTAATATGAGTGTTGGTTGAAATAATCATCCCTCTTAGGAATAGTTTCATCGTGTCACATAGATCCTGGTGTATTATATTGTCATTGTCATTTGATTCCAAAAACTGTTGAACTTCTTCCATGATTTCTTCTGTGACATATTGGGTGCTCAGGAATGTGTTACTAAGTTTTGAGGTGTATATAAATTTCCTGTGGTTTCTTCTGTGACTGACTTCTAGTTTCATTGCACAATGGATTGATGATAAACACGGGATGTTTGAGTTTTTTGTATTTATTTATTCAGGTTTTGTGTACTAGTATGTGGTCTATTTTGGAGAATATTCTGTATGCTGCTGAGAGAAATATATACCCTGTTGTAGTAGAGTAGAACACTCTAAAGATATCTATTAAGCCATTTATTCAGAGGTGTGGTTCAGCTCTGATAGTTCTTTATTGAGTTTTTATGTAATTGATCTGTCTCCTTGGAAAGTGGAATACAGGGGTCACACACTACAATTTTTTTGGTGTTTACATGATCTTTTATATCTAGCAGTACTGCATTCTCATTTTATAATTTCTAAAAATACTTTTTTTGGGTTTTTTTGGTTTTTGTTTTTTGTTTTCATTTTTTAAAATTTTACTTAAAGAGAAAAAAACCCAAACAAAACAGAATAAAGGGTAGCAACAATACAGAATTCCAAGGAAAAAAGGAAGAGAGCAAAAAAAAAAAAAACCCACTAAGAAATCAGTACTTGACAAATTACATACTGACATCTTGGAAATAGTTGTTCAAATTACAAGATTAAAACATGCAAAGTATACATTCAGACAGTGACACTGTTAACAGTTCTGCTCCATGATCTGACAAAAACAGTAATATGGTCATCCATCTTACACACTCAAACATACATGCAATTATATCAAAAGGGTAAAATTAAACACAACAAAAAAGAACAAAGTGAGTCACTAGAGAGCAATGTAAGAGACATAAATTTCAAAGCTAGGCAATCAGAGATATTCATTCTCTATCATATTGACTCTTGTTTTCTTCCAAATAGTTGTCCATATTGTCACATACAGGGAGTTCACATGAAACAACATAGTATGGAACTAATCTAAGCAGGACAAGGAGGGCATTTCAGGTCTTCAAGACCAGACATTAGGGAAGCCAAGAATGGTTGTCATAGTGTTTCTCATTCTCTTCAAAACAGCTGTCCATACCTTCATGTGTGTTGAACTTAAAAAAAAAAAAAAAGCCAAAATCACTTTGAACAAAGAATGATAGTATTGCTGGATTTCACATTGAGACATTATGGAGTCAGCACTGGGTAATGTAGTGTCTCTTTTTCTTCAAAATAGTTGTTCATTTCAACATGCATTATATAGTTGGTTCTCGTAAACTGTTTATAAGCTCTACACATGCATGAGTTTCTACATGTATATCTACCCTTTCTGTATTAGGGGGAAAAACAAAACAAAGCAAGACAAAACAAAACAATTCCTAGAAAAGCATGAAGCAAAAAGTCATATAAAACCACAATACAAGGTGATCTACAATGGTTACCATGGTGTCTCAGCAGTATATAACAACATTAATAAAAACAAAGCATTGGAGATATTATAAGACTTCAAAAGCAGGCAATAATCAAACCAGAGTGGGTATCTTAGTGAATCTTGTCATCTTCAGTGTAGTTGCCTATACTC
>PVJX010038238.1:0-16387 GCA_004027295.1 Dolichotis patagonum
CTGTGTGGGGGGCTCTGCTCATATTAAATTGGTTCATCTGTGCCAGGCGTAGTGGTGGACACCTATAATTCTAGCACTGTGGAAGGCTGCTGCAGGTGGATCACAAGGCCCGTGAGCCTCCTCAGAAGAAAAGAGCACAGAAAGGCTGCTCATACCCAGAGTTACACAGCCAGGCCCAGGTTCTAAGTTTCTGGCCAGCATCCCTTTTACCACCCACATCATAGACCCTGGGGGGACCCTGTTTTTCTACTCCGGGCAGAGTAGAAAAGAGTTTTCACCAAATGAACCAGGATCAGGATCTAGAGTCCTTGTGAAAGGAGCCATGTGAGCAAGAGATATTTCCCAAGGACAGACATGGTGCGGACTTCGACCTGTCTTAACATCCTGTACGGTGTGAGCTTTCTAAGAGGTGCAGTAGGCTTGGGTTCACGCTGTCCCCTTATAGCCAGGTGAGGGACAAGAACAGGCTGCGGGAATCCTCAGGCATAGAAATTCCAGGTTGGATGCCAGGTTGTCTCAAAATAAAAAATATAAAAGGGCTGGGGACGTAGCTCTGTGAGAATGCCATGTGCCCTGCTCTGTTTGATGCATGCCTCCAAATCTAGCACACAGGTCCTGTCTCAGGTAAGCAAGATCCAGCTGCAGCTCAGCCCCGTCCCCTTGCCCTGGCAGCCTTCAGTGTTCTGAGCTCACCCTGAGCTGCTCGCAGCCCTCCTTCCTCACCCGTGGACCTGCAACCTTCCCCGCTCCATGTCCAGGGCCTGCTGCCCAAAGCCACCCAGGACAGGCTCAGTGAGCAGCTCCTTTTTCTTTTCCTTTGATTTTCGGTCCTTGGGATGAAACATATGACTTTCCCATGCACCTACGCCCCCAGTCATTTATTTTGAGACAGGGTCTCAATGCTGAGTCATTATGTTGCCTAGGCTGGGCTGAACCTTGCAATCCTGCTACCTCAGCCTCCATCTGCTCCCTCCTCCCACCCGGCTGCAATGATAGGCCTGAGCCACTAAGCCTGGCTATGATGCTCCTCCACCCCTATCACCAAGCTCCCCTCCTTTCTGGCCCAGGGCCAGCCCTGTCTCTTCACCACACCTCAGCTCCTTGCATTTATTCCTGTCTGTGCCCGCCACACCTTTGCAGTGAGACCCCCAAGACATTGTGCTGATACTGGAGGCCCTGCAATGCCCAGCTCCAGGACAGTTGTGTGCAAAAGAATCAGTCATTTACTGAAGATGGGTAGAGGGGACCTGACTACCAGGAGGCCCCCTCTGACCACCCCTGAAAACACTGTCGGTTTGAGCAAATACCAGACCTCACCCCCCCCCCCAGCTCATGGAAGCACGCAGATGAAGCACGTGCCTGATGCAGGAACTTCAAGGGTACACTGAGGGGTAGGTCCAGAGCATGGTTCATTCATTTGAAGATAAACTGGAGAAATGAAAAGCCATGCACTTCAGTTCGTCACGGGATCTGCAGGGCCTCCATTGCCTGTCATTCAGATTGCTCCACCCCAAGCTGGGAAACGCCCACCAGGAAAACAGGCAGCCTCACCTCTTTCTGGAGATCTGTGGCCTTGGGTTCCTTGCTCTGGATGGAGTGCTCATCCTCCCTGTGTTTTCTTAGGTTCGTCTCCTCCCCCATCCTTCCTTTCTGTGAGTTCCAGGAGGCTGTAAGGAGGGCCTGGGCTGAAGCTTAATTCAGCAAAAGCAGACAAGACGCAAAGCAAAGCTCAGCCAGGGCTGCTCTGCTGGTGCACCCCAGTGTGGGGTACAGACTCCCAAAGTAAAGTCAGCTCAGGTTTTAGTGGGGTGCAGGTTGTAGTCCCTTGCAGAGAATTTGCTCAGCCCCAGGGAGAAAAACCAGTCACTGCTATCATTTAGGTTGCAGGAAACAGTCTCCTGTGTCTTTTCCAAAGCTCAGGGGCTTGTTTTACCCCTGGTCTATCTGCCTGCCAGCCCCTGGCTCCCGTGCCAGGTGCCTCTCTGTTAATCCTCAGCTGTGACTTGCTTGGAACTCATCCTGGCTCCATCATCTGGCATTTTTGTTTGCAAAAGTAAAAAATTATTGGAAACATACTGGAATATACTTACTGGAATTAATTCAAGGCGGGGATGGTTTTCTTATAATTTGTTCCCAAATTTAAGGCCCCTGGGGCACACCTGATCAGGATGCAAGGGATGAAACAAAACAATTGCTGAGGAAAACCAGTCGGACATGATCAAGTCCTCAGTTGCTCCAAACAAAATCTCTGCACAGGCCTGGTTACCCAGCCAGAGAGCAGCGGGCCTCCCCATCACCCAGCCAACCTTACCTTTCTCCTTTTCCTTGCAGAGCTGGAGGAGCTGCCAGCCCAGCTGCCTGCCTGTGACCAGCCCTGGATGGGCCATATCTTGTGCCCAGGAGTGGAGGAAGCCAAAGGTACAGAGGTTAGCAAAGGTAATTATTAAACCTCCCCCCACCTCCTTCTTCTAAGCAGTGAAGTTTGGATAGACCACACCAAAAAGGGAGGGTCAGGTAAGCCAGTTTCTCTCCAAAAATGGTTTTGTGTATCTGTGCTTTTATCAGTTTTTGTTTGTTTTTAAACAGATTCTCGAAGATCAGCTCCGTGGTCTAAAAGGAAATCTCTGCAAAGAGCAGAAATCCTGATTACTTTCATCTTGAGGAATCAGGGGAGATAAACTTTGGAACCAACTCATTCATTATCTTAATGGGTCATATTTATAAATCAAAGCAGATAAGAGATTGGTATCTGGTGAGTAGGTAAATTGATAGAGTTTTCCTCCCCACCAAGGAATTTCCTCATAGAGGAGCAGGTGGGGAGGTAGGGGTAGTGTCATGAGGCTTCCAATGGGCCTCTGCTCTGTCCTGGCCTACGGCTCTGGACACATGCTGTCAGGTTTGCAATGGGACATCTAATGAGGCCGCGACCTTGTTCCCTGGACTATAGAGTGGGAAAAGGGTACGAAAATGTCATCCTTTCCATGTTTTGCTCACCCCTGAGGCCTAGAAGGAGTCTGAAACATGAAGCCATAGAGCTCTGTCCCCAAACCAGCTCTTTAGCCTCTGAGAGCTTGCTTACCTAGAAAAGGGCAGAGGCTCTTAGCTGGCCTGGAATGGGGCCCAGCAGACCCTCCCCTCATAGCAGGCTGGCTCACAGCCTCACACTCAAGCAGGAGTCCCAGACTCTTATCTCAGGTCAGGCCTTATCAGAGGCCACAGGATGCCAGCAGGGACTGAGCCTGAAGCAAGCACCCTTGCTGTTGCCTCCAGCCACAATTCTCCAAGGTTTGTCTTCGGGTAAATTCGTAAGATCCCCCATGTGGGGATGGGAACAAAGGTCAACAGACAGAGCTGGGTGTCCAAGATCTTTTGGGAGCCCTTAAGGGCAGGCCGTCCTAGGAGAAGGGGTAGATTTCTAGGTTCATCTCTGATGGGGACCCTTACTGTCCCCAAGCCAGGGAGACTGATTTAGGAGTTTTTTTGCTTGTCCCCTTAGGAGGACCAAGCCTGTGCACCTGGGCTGAGTGCTGGGCAGAGTGCAGATGTGCAGGGCCATCTTCCTGGCGTGAGTGTCCAGAGGCAGCAGCCAGGCAGGTAGGTCCTGCCTCAACTATTTCCCTGTACTGCGGCTCTCAAAACATTGGCCTATCTGTTAGTGAAACACTACAGAATTTTATCTGTGTCAAGAGTACCTCAGTAGGATAAATTTTGTGGGGGGTTTTGTTTGTTTGTTTTAAAGAACTGGGTTCTGAGACCTTGTGTGGTGATATAAGACTTGAATCACAGCACTCTGGGAGCTGATGCACGGGGATCACAAGTATGAACCCAGCCTAGGAAAATAAGTGATTTAGTGAAAACCCCTGTCTAAAAATAACAAATAAAAATAAAAAGCAACAAGCACGCCTCCCTGGTAAGCAGCCATGGCGCGGGTGAGCAGTGGCCACCCCAGGGGGAGAACCAGCCAGCGTCTCTCAAGATCCATGCCATGTTGGAACTTAGGGCGCTGGCAAAGCAAGCTACCTGCCTGCCTCCCTGGTAAGCAGCCATGAACCTACCGGCACTCAGGCTGAGAATCAAACACCCCCCCCATTAGCCAGAGTTCTGAGCATCTCTTGGGAGGTTGACCATATGTAATATAGCAAATAGGGGGGATTTCCTTCTATTCTCTTTGAAGGCAAATATTGTTATCACTGTTTTGCTTTGTTTTGTTTTGATAGGTTCTATAATGTTCTATATTTGGTTTGATTTTGCTATATCTGATTGAAAGAGCAACTATTGTGGAGATAACAAGATATACTATGGCACCTATTACTGTTATCCCAGTAACCTGCTGTGACGTTCTGTACCAATTTCACTGCACTGTCTCAATTGGCTTTGTTCTGTCTTGTTCTGTTGTATTTCACTACCTTCAAAATAATAAAAAATTTAAAAAATAAAAATAAAAAGGACTGGGGACATATCTCAGTGCAAAGGCCTTGGGTTCAATTCATAGCACCTCTCTCCCAGTCTCTTATATGCTGTCATACACACACACACACACACTCACATATGTACGCACACACATGCATATAAGACAGAAAGATGGATTCTATGTGTGACAGCCTATGAAGGCCAGGGAGACCATGTAGCAAGTCCTGTGTTTGCCACAAGGCCACAGCAGGTACCAGTGACTAGGAAGAAGGCATTTGTTCAGCCAGGCTACCACCTGGGCAGGAGCTGCCAAAGCCAGATGGAGATCCCTGGATCTGGAGAACTGGACTGGTAGGCAGCAGCTTGGAGAAACACTTCAAACTATAAATAACCTTATGGGAAGTAGAGAAACTAGCGAGCCAGTCAAGCCCTAAAGACAGTTTGGCTTGTTTGGCAGGTATGCCATGTCCTTATGCATGGAAGGTCATCATGACCAGTTGGTGAAGAAAGTCTCCAAACACATTCAAGAGCAGAGTGAAAAGGTATTCACTCCCCAAGATCTCCTCCTGGCAGACCCCAGTGAGAGAGACTGTGTGTGTGTTTGTGTGTGTGTGTGTGTGTGTGTGTGTGTTTTACTGGGAATTGAACCCAGGACCTTTGTACTGAGCTTCAGCCTAGCCTGTTTTCTTTTTCTTTCTTTCTTTTTCTCTTTCTCTATCTTTCACTCTCTCTATGCTCTCTCTGTCTCTCCCTTCCCCTTTCCTCTTTCTACCATCCTCCTCCCATATTCTCTCTTTTTTAGACAAATTCTTGCTAAATTTCTCAGTTAGGGCTAAAATTTTTGGTCCTCCTGCCTCAGTCTCCCAGAGTCCTGGGATTACAAGTATGTACCACCACACCCAGCTACAACTTCATTAGTTCTTAAATTTCCACTAGTTCTTAAATCATTCCTTTTCAAACTGTGGTTTCATCAGTTGTGAAGCTGCTTACAGTTTAAAGATATTAACACCATCTAGAAGACAATGGAACAATATCTACAGAGTTTTAAAGGAAAATAATTGTGAACCAACAATTGTATACACTGAAAAGTTAGTATTTCTTTATGAAGGCAACTGGAAGACATTTTCAGATCCCCAAGGCTAAAGCAAAATATCAACCAAGAACCATCTCCAAATACTTTTCTGAGTAATTTACTATAGCCAAGAGAAAGCATGAATAAAAATGATTAAAGAGTAGAAAGACTAGATGGTAAGCATTAAAAATAGCTAAGAAGCATATAGTCTAAATTTGCAAAATAGAGAGTAATAAAATTACTGTAAATGCAAAAATAGATTTGAAAGCTAAATATAAAATTAGTTGTATATTCACTTACTTATGTATGTACTTACAGTATTTGGGTATTGGGGATTGAACCCAGGGATCGCTTTACACTGAGTTATGTCCCAGTGCTTTTAAAATTTGTTTTGAGACAGGATCTTGCTTAGTCACTAAATTGCCCAGGCAGCACTCAAACCTGAGGTCCTTCTGCCTCAGCTCCTCAGAGTGCTGGGATTACAGGTGTGCACCACCACCCCTGGTTTAGGTTTTATGTTTACTGTCACCTCCTTATATGGCCACCCTGAGGACCAAGCCTTTAACTATGAGCACACTGATACCATGTGCAAACCAAGAAAAGACCGACCTTCAGGTTCTCCAACTTTCTTCAGTGAAGTTCATGGGTCTCAGGTTGTATCTCACTGCCACTGACAGGTATGACACAGGTGTTCACTTACCTATCTGAACTCCAAAGAGAAGCACTTGGAAAAGCCCATGTCAAGGAATTACAAGAAGTCATCATAAAATAATTAGCAAGCAAAGCATGGTTTCAAAGTCTTATCTGGGAACAATCTGTCTTTATATATTCGGGAATAGAAGAGTACTGCAATTCTGCCTTAGAACTTTGTCCTTTAACTTGCTTCCTTGTCTTCCTTCCTTTGCTTCATCTCTTCCCTTCTCTTCTGTGAACTAGAACCACCCTTTCTTCTTTCCTCAGCATGATGGCACACTTATGTAATCCCGGCTATTCAGGAGGCTGAGGCAGGGGGATTACCAGTTTGAGGCCAGTTTGTGCAATTTAAGATAAAAACAACTTTAAAGGCTGGGAATGTAGCTTAATGGTAGAGTGTTTGCCTAGTGTGTCCAAAGCCCCTCCCACTCACTGTGACAGCTGGACTGGGATGTGGTTTGGCCAACAGGTGTCCTGCCTCTCCTCGCTTTCCTTTACTTCTTCTTGGTCCTGATAATGGACACTCTATTGGCCTCAGTGTCCTCCCACTACTCTAAAAAAACCAAAATGTTTTTACTGCTTGTTTGGGCAGCAAATATGCTAAACGAAATATTGATTAGTACATGTTTGTAAGTGTATCCTGATCACGGTTATCATCAGGAGTCTGCAGAGGCACGTAACACATCGTGTCTTTTCATCCCCTTACCCTCCCTGCTCCCTGCAACTCTTGTTCCCCTTCCCAGCTGAAAGAGCTCTATTTCCACTTTTTTCTAATTAAAAAAAAATCTCTTTTCCCTTCTCTCCCTCTATCTCTTGATCCCCTTCCTATTTGAAAAATATAGCCCTTCTTCTTAGTATCTAACTTTTATTTTTGCTCTTTGTTTCTATTTTGGGTTGCTCATATAAGGAAAACCATTATTTCACTTAAATTATGATCTCTAGATGCATCCACTTACCTACAAATGCCTTGAGGTTATCCTTCTCTATGGCACAGTAGTACTCCATTGTATGTAAATATCAAATCAAATTAAAAGTCTTTTGCCCAGAAAAGGAAAAAACCAACACAATGATGAGAAATAATGTTGCCCCTATTCCTTGGACAGATGGCTAACATCTAGAATATAAAAAGAACTAAAAATTATTAACCCCCCCAAATAAAAGATCCAATTGAAAAATTGGCTTCTTCCCAGAAGAAAAATTCTTCTTCCCAGAAGAAGTACAGATGGCCAATAATTACATGAAAAAATAGCATCACTGGCTTTTGGAGAAATTCACATTTAAAAGAGCACTGAGTGATGGAGGTCACTATGAAGGGACTCTGAGTAGGATTTAAAGTTAACTAATTAGCTTTCTACATTTACTTGTAAGTCTGTCCCATACCTAAGCCGCTTGTCTGGTGATGGGCAGTGGATTCATAGTAAGTGAATCACTACGAATCACTGGTCCTGGCTGAGGCCTGTAGTGGCCTGTAATGCCAGTGACACCTCAAAGGACAAGGTAAGGCCATAGCTGAGGATACCTGGCTCCAACCCCAATTAACTAGAGACTGTAGCTGCAGGAGTCTCACTCCTGCTGTCTCAGTCCTGCCATAAATATCAACTTGCAGATAAGATAGTTCCCTAAATTAGCATGATTGATTATTTGGAGAAGTCTTTGAGCTGACTCCTGAGGTCCTGCTTAGTTCCCACACTTTCCTCAGTATCCCCTCTTTATTTGAAAACCAAATAAAAAAGAAAAGAAAACCAAATAAATACAGGCCTTCCAGAGAAGTTCTTTGTTTAAAAATCTTAAATTCTGCTAGAGGGTTTTGATCCTCCTGGAGTCCTAAAATCATACCACTTGTCTCATGTCACTTGTGAAGGTTTATTTAAGCCCTCACCATGCATTTGGTTGGGAGATGGCAGGCCTGACCAGTCTGCAATAACTGGCGCCCAAACAGGCTCCTGAAATCCTTGGACTGAGAATCTCAGGCACCCCTGCTTGCTTCCCAGTTGGAACTCAAGGTTGTGTTAATGGTGAGGAGTATTTTGTTCACATGCCTTTTGAAATTACAACTGCTAAAAACTCTCAAAACTCAATGTGTGGCTAGGTTATAAGAAGCTTTTCACAGACAGGTTTTAAACCCAGAAGCAATTCTACAACTGGCACATGTAAATGCCAACTGAGACTGCAAACAAGCTTTAAATCCTGTAAAATCAACTAATGATTTAACAACATATATTCACGCTTGTCAGTATATTGGAGCTGAATCCTATAGGACAACTATGATGGCTCAGGTTATGGCTGGTTTTGCAAATGCAAAACGGGGGTAATATAAAATGCTGTAACTGTGGAAAAATGGGACACATTAAAAAAATTGCAGAGTTCTTGCTGGATCTAATAGGACAGATGCTGCAGCTGCAGCATGTCAAGAGAAAAGTTCCTCTGGCACGGAGAACTCAGGTCCCATACCCAGACCCTGTCCAAAATGCCAAAAGAGTCATTGGGCCAAATATTGTCATTCTGAATTCCATAAGGACAGTACACCTTGGCCAAAAAACATGATGAGGGTCTTTCCTCAGGCCAGCCAAACAATAGAGGAAGCACAACATGTTAGTCAAAACATCAGCCAGCTTTACTCAGTATGAACATGACAGCAGATTAAACAACAGCATCAAAGGTGGCTCACCGGAGAGATATTAACTCACTCACCAGGGGAACAGTAGTAAGTAAAGGATTAGATCTTCCTGCAGTTTGAAGAGTCACTCTTATAGGAGGTAGCAAACCTACCTCAGTTCCCACAGGAATTTAGGGTCCCTCACCTGAAGGAACAGTTGGTCTTGTACTGGGAAAGGCTGATCTAAACTTAAAAGGAGTAACTATTGGAGCCTAGTGTGAATGATCATGATTGTCCAGATGAGAGACAAGTTCTTGCAAGTGCTATGGATATCTGGGTTTTTGAACAGGGAGGACATGTGGTGCAGTTGATTTTGTTACCTACAGATAAGCCTTCTTTTAAGTATAGACAACTCATGAGGGAGCAACACCCTCAGGGCAAGACTAAAAAAAGATAAATTTATTTTACACAACAAGTATCTGAAAACAGGCCTATGTGTTTTGTCCAAAATTAAACAAATAGATACAGATCCTAAAATTAACCAAATGATGATTAATATGGAATATCAAGAAGACAAAAGGTTAGAAAAACACTTACAGGGAGTCAAAGAAGCCTGTAAGAACTACACCTAAAAACAACAGGCACGGTATCAGATGGCAACAGCAGCAATTTAGAATGACAAAAGGCCATTGATGCTTCTGCTCGCAAAACAACTCTGTCATTACAATGAAAAACCAAGGAGCCTGTTTGGGTAGATCAATGGCCCCTTAGCAAGGAGAAGCTAGTTCAATTACACAAATTAATCAAGGAAAAATTTCAGCTAGGATATTTGGAAAGCTCATTTAGCCCTTGGAACACTCCTGTCTTTGTTATTCCAAAGAAACTGGGCAAATGGAGTTTGTTACAAGACTTAGAACTGTAAATGCTTGCTCACCTCCTATGGGGGCACTACAACCAGGACTGCCAAATCCAACTACACTTCCCAGAGACTGGCTTATCATCATAACTGACTTAAAGAATTGCTTTTTTAATATTCCCATTTTTCCCACAGATAGACCATACTTTTTGCCTTTTCTGTGCTTAGTTTAAACCTTAAAGGGTAACAGCTAATAACATGGAGGCGAGGTTATGCATGTGAAGGATCCACAAAGTGGCTACAATCAAGAATGTATGACCTTGATGGGAGACACAGTAAACACTGGAGACATCCCTGTGTGATGGCTCTGCCAGCCTGGGCCCCCAGAGACAGGCCAGTCAGCCAGGAAATCCATCTCCAGCTCTCTCAAGAGTATAGGAGAGCGGATGACTGATCCAGTGGAATGACATCCAAGGGACGATTCATGAAGCTAAAGATATAGTTACCAGGAGGGGAATTCCTTCAGTCCCTGAGAATCTTTTGGTTGCCTTAATGGCTCTGCTGACAGTATCTGTATGTATAACACCTGTCTCAGGAGTCAAGTATTTGACTTATGTCCCTAATCCACCATTATTTAGACCCATTACTTGGGCAGATTCTCCACCTGAGATTTATCATAAACCAGACATGACTGGCCCTAAATAGATGCCATCCCAGGCCCAGTCATCTCTATTGATATGGCAGACAGGAAAATTATTAATTATATTTCACATTTTGCTTCTCCACCATTATGTGTCAAAGATGTTAGAATTCATTCAAAATATTGCTTTGTTACTCATCCTCAGATTTGGGTGGGACACACTTTGGAGAAACTGGCTGTTATCACCCTGGGATCTACACCTATCCCAGGAAGTATGACAGAATTATGGAGGCCAAAGATACCTATTTGCTCTGTGCCTAATCTTTTTTTTTTTTTTTTTTTTTTTTTTTTTTTTTTTTTTTTTTTTTTTTTTTTTTTTTTTTTTTTGTGGTACTGGGGATCAAACTCATGGACCATGAGCTTGCCAGGTAGGTGTTTATGCCGCTGAGCTAAATCCCAGGCAGCTTGTACCTAATCTTTTAAAAATACATGAAGGTGCTATTTTGCCTTGGGCTGTCAAGACAAGAATGAACTGAAAAAACAGGACATTATGAGGGAACCATGAGGAAAAATCCTTGGCAGGGTAAAAAGTACAGACCCATGACAGATCTTACCTTGGCCATATTTGAATAATGTTGCCAATCTTTACCTGTACAATTTGTAAACTGGACTAGCTTGGGGCTGAATACCCCTATACCATGCTTAATCTCTAGTGAATGAGAGGGACCAATACAATAGTCTTTTTAGAAACTGACCCTACCTTTCATAAAAGGAAGTACATGGACTGGCAAAAACATAACATCAAATAATATGGAAGCTCTTAAGTTACAATATTATATGACTGTCCAATCTTCCATTTGCATTTATAATGCTTATGTACTTCTATATGGTACTATATCTTAGAATGCTAATTCCTTTTTAAAAAAATTTTATTTAAAGAGAAAAAAAAGCAAAACATAAAAAAGGGTAGAAATAATACAGAATTTTAAAAAAAAGTAAGAAATCACTAGTTGATAAATTACATGTGGTCCTCTTAGAAATAGTTGTTCATGTTACAAAATTAAGGCATACAAAGTGGACATTCAAACAGTGAGGCTGCAAACAGTTCTGTTCAACCATCCAACAAAAACTTAGTAATATGGTTATCAATCCTACACACTTAAACATACATGCAGTTATATTCTTTAGAGCACTTTCTTTTCTTCCTTTTGCTTTTTAAGTCTATTATCTGATTAGTTATATTTTATTTCAGCTTGCTCAGTACCTTATTGATCTGTTTTGTTGTTGTTATTTCCTTTTTAATCACCTTATATAATTCTGTTGTTTTGCTTTTGAGTTTCTCATCATCCATGTCACATGGATCAGCTTTGGTGGAGTTTTTGGAGGTATTTTGTTACCTTGTTTTCTCATGTTCTATTTTTTTAAATTTAATTTTTTATTAACTTGGAAGCGGTAATATACACCAAAAGAGGATGGAATAAAGCCAATTGAGACAGTGCAGTGAAACTGGTACAGAACATCACAGCAGATCACCGGGACAACAGTAATAGGCACCATTGTATATCGCGTTATCTTCACAATAGTTGTTCTTTCAATCAGGTATAGCAAAATCAAAAGAAATACACAGTATTATAGAACTTATCAAAACAGAATATTGAATAGAGCAACACAGTTAATCAGGACCAAGCAAAATGGTGATAAAAATATCTGCCTTCAAAGAGATAGTAGAAGGAAATTCCCCCTACTTGCTGCATTACATATGGTCAACCTCCCAAGAGATGCCTAGATCCCTGGATCGCACTTGCTAATGGGGGGGAGGGGCGGGGCGGGGATATGGTATGTTTGACTCTCAGCCTACAACCTGGTAGGCAGCAGGCTAGTTGCTGGTTTGCTCAGCGCCGGAAGTTCCAACATGGCGCAGATCTCAGGAAACGCTGTTGCTTCTTGCTTCTTGCCCTGAGGTGGCCACTGCTTGCCAGACCACAGCCACTTACCAGGGTGGCAGGCTGGTTGCTTAGAATGCTAATTCCTTTAAGTGCTCAAATTGTACTTTGAGTCACTGTGTAAGACCAGGTAGTGTTTATGGACAAACATTATTTTTTTATCTTAGAATAAAACTGAGCAAAATAAAACAGTACAAAGCCAATCAAAACAAACCAGTGTAAGTGACACAAGACTTCAAAACAATGCTTTACCATAATGCCTCTTGTCCTCAAAATAGCTGCAGATAACTTCAGACATGGTAAAAAATCAAAGCAGAACAGAATAGAACCAATAAAAACAAAACAATGAATGCAATAAAGGACTTCAAAACAAGACAATAGTAAATCCTAAATGGCTACCATAATATATCTTGCTGTCTCTGAAATAGCTGCTCTTGCCTTAGATATAACAACAACAAAAAAAAAAAACAGAATAAAACCCAACCTGACAAGACAATGAAAAATGATACAGGACTTCAAAACAAGATAACAGGGAATTAACAATGGCTACCACCTTCAGAAGGAGACTCCCTCATAGGTGCCACACTGTGTACTGCTATTCTCCAAATAGATGATCAGACCACCAATCCTAGACCTGCAGTCATTGAGACACTAACACCACAAATGTCACATTTCACTTCACCTCAATAGCTGTCATCTCAGCCTGTGTTTCTCTGGATCAGCTGGTTGCTTATGGGTAGTGGGGTGGGGGGATTTAGTTCTTCTTGTTTTCCAGCCCCTATGCACTGGAAGGGGCTGGGATCTGGCTGTCTCCCTGGTGGCAGCAGCCCGTACATGGCGCTGGTTCACAGGGAGGGTTTACTTCTTGGTGACTTCTTGTTCTCTTCCCCTGCAGTCTGCAAATGGTGCTGACTCATGGGAAAAGGCTGGGGCCTGGCTGGACAAACATTATTAATAATGGGTCTCATGCCAGTTTGGATTAAATTTTTGGATCCCTGTTGATCTCACAGAAGCATGATCCTATGCTCCAGTGTCACATTTACTACATACATTAGTGAAATATCTGACCCACAAAACAAAAAGAATGCTTGGTCTAATTATTGCAGGAATCGTTTCTCTGGTTCTCCTAATTTCCAGTGTGTCAGTTTCCTCAGTGGTCATTACACATTCTGTACAAACAATTCATTTCATAAATAATTGGTCAAAGACTGCTGATGAAGCATGGAAGACATAACATAACATAGATGCTAAATTACAGGCATGGCTTAGCATGCTGGAAACTTCTGTGTTATGGGTTGGAGATCAAATAGAGAGTCTACAACTATTACAAGGATTAAAGTGCCATTACAAGGACACTCATTTCTGTATAACTCCCATGCCTCATAATATGTCTATGCATCCTTGGGAGGCTATCAAGAGACATGTGCAAGGAGCTATCCATCAAAATATTACTATGGATACTGATGCCCTCCAGAAGGAGGTATTGCCAATGTCCCAGCAAACCCAAAAATTTAATGAACAAATTCAAGATTGGGACAAATTTTTGATGCCTTAAACCAGTTAAATCCATTTAACTATCTGAAGGCACACTTTCGGCTTTATGTTGGTCTATGTGGAGTAATCCGTGTATTTCTCTTTATTCTATTCATAGTCTGTTGAAGAGGAACCAGGACTGGCCAACCTTCTAGACACCATACAGTCACAGCTTACCCTGATTCAGCTTTTATTACAAAAACAAAAAAGAGGAATTGATGGAGACCACTATGAAATGGCTCTGATGAGGTTTTAAAATTAACCTTTTGGCTTTCTACACTTACTTGTGAGTCTGTCCTAGGCCTAAACCCCTTGGTGGAGATGGGCAGTGAATTCATAGTAAGTGAATCACTGTGAATCACTGGTCCTGACTCAGGCTTGTAGTAATCTCTGATGCTAGTGATGCCAGTGACACCTCAAAGGATAAGGCCACAGCTGAGGGTACCTGGCTCCAACCCAAATTGAATAGAGACTGCAGCTGCAGGCATCTCACTCTTGCTATCTCAGTTCTGCCACAAATATCAATCCAGAGATAAGAGAGTTCTCCTAAATTACCATGATTTATTACTTTGAAAAGTCATTTGAACTGACTCCTGAGGTTCTGCTCAGTTCCCACACTTTCCTCAGTATCCCCTCTCTTTATTTGAAAACCAAATAAATATGGGCCAGCCAGAGAAGTTCCTTGTCTAAGTCCCCAGAATCTTGAATTCTGCTAGAGGGTTTTGATTCTCCTAACATCCCCAAATCATGCCACTTGTCTCACTTATGTAAGCCTTCATTGTGTACTTGTTTGGGAGGTTGTGGACCTGATCAGTCCATGATAACTGAGATTCCATCTTACTCCAGAGAGAATCGCTATTATCAAGACATCAAATAATAATGAATACTAGCAAACCCTTCTACATTGTTGGTATGGAAATAAACTAGTACCACCTCCATGGAGATCAATGAGGAGATTCCCTAAAATCTGAAAACGAGTTTTATTTGACCCAGCTAATTCCCTTATAAGTATCTTCTTGAAAAAGATGAAGACATCATCTTACAGTGATATGTGAACACTCATGTTTAGAGCAGCACAATTCATAATAGCTAAATCTTGGAAACAGCTTCATGTTCCTTCACCACTGGATGGATAAACAAAATCTGGTATATTTATCCACCAGCCTTAAGGTTAACGTGTGGCCACACTCTGGGGGCTGCACTGACTTTACCCTGATTACAGCCCCAACCCTGGAGGTCAGCTTGGCCGACAGCTTGGGTGCCCTTCCCCCACTCCCACTGCTGCGGCCTCTGGAGAACTGGCAGGAAACCCACCCCTACACAGCAGATGGAAAGGAGAGACCCGGCCCATCACTCACATCCTGACATCCCCCTACTCTAATGAGCCACGATGAGCCCAGTCAGCCCTCTCAGAAAGTCCAGATTTTAGCCTCACTATTTCCATGGAGATGTAGCAGCTATCAACTAAGCAGAGGTGTCTCCCCATGCTCCCCTACACTGCTGTCCTGACAGCCACAGCTGTGCTGGACACCCCACACTTCCCTGGGAGACTTCTATCTAACTGCAGCTGCCTTGAGTTTAAACCTAGCACTACAGCTGAATTTGGACCCACAAGTAAGCTTGAATCAGAAGACTTGAACTTAGACCAATTTGGAGCAAAGACTAGGCTCAAATTTGAACCAATCACTACCTGCCCCTCCTCCAAAAAACCACAAAACATTCTAAAATGCTGTTGTTCAGCTTCTTCAATCTTCTATTAAGTTTCAAGGTAAAAAAAGGTAAAGGAATTTAACTTGAAAGCAAGCATAAAAACTTGACTCCAAGGTTTCACAAACTATCTTACAATAAACAGGCTAATTCAATATTCTATTATCTGTCTAGATCGTGTGTGTGTGTGTGTGTGTGTGTGTGTGTGTGTGTGTGTGTGTTGGGATGGGGTCTTGCTATGTAATTCAAGCTGGCTTCTTCACAGCAATCCTCCTGACTCAAGCTTTTCAACTGCTGAAATTACAGGTATGTGCCACCACACCCAGCCTGAAACATACTTTTAAAAATGATATCTAGTAATTCCAATGTAAGCTTTTGGGAAAAAAACTCCTAGGACATCCAGAGTCTTAGGGTTAGCCTATATGATTATCAACCCTATGTGAGCTAAGGACTTGAGCAACGTTGGTTAATGCTGGCCAACAGAAAAGCTTTTGTTCTATTTATATTGTGATAACCACCTATCCTGATCACTCTTACCACTGTATAATCACTGTTAGAAAAAAAGAAGCTAAAGACCATAAAACGAACTACTCTTCAGATGTCTTCTTTTCTTTTTAATGACTGAGAAGACAAACAAGGGAAAAACATGCCAACCTGTTTATCTTCTGCATCTTTCCAAGCTCAGCTTCCAGTGCTTTGCTGCGCGCCGCCAGGCCGCTGTGCTCCAGAAGCAGACTCCTCCTCTGCACCTGCAGCAGCGCCAGCTGCCCCGTCAGCTCCTCCATCTCCGCACTCTCTCTCTCCTCCTCCTTCTGCAGCTGGCTGAAAGACAAAGACTTCAAGGCTCGGACCCCAGGCACTGAGTCTAAAGAGGCAGGCACTGCCAGATTGGTGACCTGGACTGCACCGGGAGGATTGCCACCAGGCCCTGGGGTCC
>PVJX010038239.1:0-16431 GCA_004027295.1 Dolichotis patagonum
CAAGTTTTATCAGATTCTGTAACGCCGACCCCGGGGACCTCGCGGCCAGTGGGAATTCCCGGATCCTCCCGGAGGGCGGGCATGGGAGGTGGAGAAAGAGGCCGAGGGCAGCCTGCGCTGCAGCCTAGGTGTGGGGGACACGCCCGGCCTCCACCAAAGCTCTGGACCGCAGAACGCTTCCAGGAGCCGGAACGGGCAGCCTCCGTTTTCAGCCGGGATCAGATTTGTTTCTACACTGCTCCCCGCCCGCCTTAGCCGCTGGGCAAAGAAACGTTTGTCGTCCGGTGCTGCGGAGGCTGAGGACTGCAGTAGGGTTTTTTTCCCTTGCAACCCAGAACCTGTGAGACCCGCCGAGTCTCTGCAGGGAGCCGCTCCGACACGCTGGAGGAACCCGGAGGAGTGGGGGACACGCGCGGCTTCGCCCGCGGCTTCTGCACGCCGGCCGCGGCCCCACCTGCGGGGGGCGGGCCTTGCGACGCTGAGCCAATCAGCACCTGCCGTGCTCACCTGGCCTCCTCCTCCTGGCTCCCGCGAGTCGCGGTGCTCTAAGGGGCGCGCAGAGCTTAGCTGTGCACGGTCCTGCCGTCGCGGCAGCCTTTTCGCCGCTCACTCTCCAGCCATGGGTTCCCGCAATGGGCCTCTCGTGTCCTTGCTCCTCTTCCTCCACCAGGTACTCCTGTGCCCAGCCCTCGCCTAGCGGGATCTGCTCCCTGGAGGGCGGGCGGGGTCCGCGCGTGGCGGTGGCGTCGGGGACAGCGCGGGGCTTCCGTCTTTGGGGTCACTGTATTCCCTGAGGCCCGCTAAGGACTCCCAGGATGGGGTGTGCAAAGCCAGGCAAGTCAGTAACCCTCTTCCCCCTCGGCCCTCTGGCACAGGTTTGCTGGCTGCTGTGCGCAGCCTCTCAGCCTTGCGGGGCGGGCTTCGGGGAGGCTGGAATGACCTTGGAGGCGCGAGCCGGGGAGATGCTGCCAAGCCCGGCGCTGGAGAAAGGTAAGACCACCACCTTCTCTCGAGCCGGCCCGGGTGGTCCGCCGTGTGGGGGTCCACCGTGCGGGGATCCGCAGCGGTCCGCTACGTTGTGGCCCGCGCGACGGGTGGCCAGACTGGTGAGAGAACTTTAGGCACCGTCTCAGATCCCGGGGAGGCGCAGAAAGCACGTCTCAGGGGCTGTGGTGGCGGTGAGGGGCTCAGAAGTCTGGACTGCGCAGCGCCCTCTGAAGTCCAGCCCCTCTTTGCCCCGCAGCCACTGCTTGCCTTGACCCCTCCGCATCGGGCGGCTGGAGCCCCTCACCCAGCCCGACGTGGAAAGCTGTCTCCGGTTGGCCCCAGCGGAGGAATGCGCCGTGCACATTCCTCCCCCAACCCCCGCGCAGGTGTGGGGATGAGCGGTGCCCCGAGCAGCCCCCTTCGCCTCTGTCGGGCCCCCTTTGTGAACCGTGCTTTGTGTCTCCGACTGACAGACCGGGTCTGTTTCTCTTCTCTGCGCTCCCCTCCCCGCCCCCCTTCTTCCCCGGCAGCTGGAATGCACTCTTAACCCTGCCCTTCCCGGAGGGCCTGCGCCCCTGATGCCTGCAAGTAGCCTGGCACACCTGGGCTGGGGCCATCGCGCAGGAGGACACCTGTCCTTCAGAGTCTTGAGAATGGGACGTTAGTTCACTTTGGTGGCGGGTAGTGTCCCAAGCCATCAAGCCTTGGGCTATGGAGATGATGAATGAGAGAGATCAAAGCACATTTTTGATCTTCCAATTATTCATTTACCACTACTCCAAGTTCAAAAACTTGAGAGTAGGGGGTCACTTTGGTGCAGAAACCAGTATGTCATGAGACCCAGGCAGCTGTGGCTGGGGGAGGTCTCTTTTCAACCCGGGCAGTTCCTACAAGGGATCAAACTCAAGTTCTTAAATGGGTGGAATCCGGGATCCTTGGGTGTAGTTTCAGAAAACTTATGTATGCATTTTGCTGGGGAGGAGATCTATGGTTTACCTACCTTTTAAAACATTAAGAACCCTTGCCACCCACCATTTTTCTAGTGCTCCATCATCATGCCTCTTACTAGTTCCCACAGCTTGAATGTGGGTTTTCAATCCTCTCCAAAAGAGGATTGAAGGCCTGGAGTCTGTGGAAGTCTTTTTTTTTTTTTTTAATTCTTTTCCCAAATAACTCTGCAGATTGACAAAACAATTAACACTCAGGCAAAGCCAGGATCCTTAAATCCTTGGCTGTAGGGAGCCAAGTAGAGACATTAAGAGGCCATGCCTCATAAACTTTAAATTCTTGCACATGGTTTATTACTGGCTGGCTAACAAACTGCAACTGAGCCAACCTGTAAAAATGTTCACTCAGGCTGGGCCCCAAATCCGATTCTAGCTCCCTGAGGAAGCTTTATTGCTAACCAGACTCCGCCAAACTATACCCTACCTCCCCATTGTCAAGTTCTCTCTGCTGTAGTCTGAGAGTGGGCTATGGTTTTGAGTGTTGTCAGTGCCTTATCTTTCTTACTGAATTAAGAAATGCCAGATTAGCTGTCACTTCACTAGGCTTCAAGTTGTTGGGGTGAAGCAGTGATCAGGTTTTCGATTTCATGGTTGAGTTGGTGAGTGCTTCCTGGTGACGTCAGGCACTTTAAGCCTTTTGAGAAATTCAGCTTTCTCGGATGTCTGGCTCATGGTTGTGAAAACGTCAAAGTTTGTGCCAAGAACACACCTGGGTTATAAAACAAAGTGCAGGTTAACCAGCTGGCTCACCCTGAGTCTCTGCAAATGTGCCTGGTTCTTAGAGCAAACTTTTGTGAAAAGTCTGCCATGTTTTTTAAGTTAAAGCAAATTTCTGGGCCCAGTTGGTGGCAGTAAGCTGAGAGTTCCCAAGCCACCAAGTGTGGTGGTTGGTGTCTGTAGTCCCAGCTGTGCTAGCAGCTAAGGCAGGAGGATTGCTTGAACCCAGGCCAACTTGAGCAGAATAACAGGACCCTTTTAAAAATACAATTAAAAGTTCAAAATAAATAAATTGAAACACCTAAACAAAAAGTATGGGTATTTCTCCTCTTGGTCTTCACCTGCTATGTATTTCTGCCTCCCACTTCAGCTTCCCATTTTCAAAACTTGGCCCCCCATCTTGGATCCAGCCAGGCTGAAAGGGTTATCCTGTGGGCACATGCTAACACTCACATTTGGCCAAGCCCAACAGCAGTTTCCATACTACTCGGGAACAGTCTGCCTTGTTTGCCCCTGGGTTATGAATATTACGATGCCTATGAAGTTGAGCTCAAAGAAATGATCTGATATAATTAATGCCTTGTTTGTACGTGCCTCTTCCTCTTCAAAGCCCTTCTATGACTCTGAGCTTGAGTTTGCATTATCCTCCTAATATTCTCTTGAAGCAGGTAAGGTGAATATTAAACAACATGAGCTCTTCTTAATCCCAGAGGTGGAACCTCAGAAACATGGTAGCTTAGCCTTGCCAGAAGTTTCAAAGGAGGAGAAACAGGCACGGCTTGGCTAAATAGCTCATAAACCTCCTTTGAGGCTCATGAAGGCTAAGGGTCACAGTTATGTCCTTAGGAGGTATTTACATGAATCATGACAAGCTTGTGAAGGGTAGCCCATTTTATAAAAGAAACCTAAGTGATTGTGACTCAAAGTCATTGTTTATGACCAGATAGGATTTGAATGGACATTCGGGCTCCCAGTTGTCCGTTTTTTTGAACTGGGGATTGAATCCTGAGCTAGCTACATTCCAATCCCCTTTTTATGTTTTATTTTTATTTTGAGACAGCATCTTGGCTGAGTTTCTCAGGCTGGTCCAACTTGTGATCCTTCTGGGTCTACATTCTAGACTACTGGGATTAGAGCTGTGCACCATCATACCTGGCTTCCTTGAAATTATTTACTACCAGAAAGTAGGAGATGGATGGAAGGAAAAAGTAGGATGTTGAAGCCCTGAACCACAACCACCAATAACAATGCCAACCCCCCCCCCCAAAAAAAAACGCTTAGTGATTTATTGTAGAGTTTTCCTGAGACATGCCCGTACAGGGAACTGGCTCAGATATAGTCTCAGTTGGTCCTAATGTGGGACTCTTGGCTAGACCAAGAATGAGGTTAATTCACAGGGAAGCAGAGCAAGAATGTTTCCCTGCTCCAACCCTACAGTCTGGGGTCTACATCTCTCAAGTGTGGTCTGCAAGCAAAGATAAAGGAGAAGCCAGAGGAGGGAATTTGCATGGTATCAGTGGAGTGATTAGAAATGAATGGCCTAAGATGTGGATGTAGCTCAGTGGTAGAATGCTTATCTAGTAGATACTAGGCTCTGAGTTTAATCTCCATTACTACCAAAAACAAAGACCAATACTGAGTGACCCACCTATTATTCTTTTCTTTTTAATATTTTATTTTTTCCACCTATTATTCTTAATAGCAAGTAATTGAAAGTCAATTTAATGCTGCTCAAAGATCCAGATTTCATCGTGGCCCCTCAGCAGTTTCTAGCGACCCTTAACTTTGGGTAAGACTGAAGACTAACCATAATCATTAGCTTTGGTAGGAAACTTCAAAGTTCAGTAATTAACCTGACCAAGCATGAGTTAACTTCAAAAGGGGTCATGTTTGCTGGGTGTGGTGATGCATGCCTGTAATCTCAGCTACTCAGGAGGCTGAAACAGGACATGGCAAATTGAAGGTCTATTGAGGACCCATGCAGTGATTTCCTCAATTTCCTGCAAGGTGTTAAGGAGCACACAGTGCATGACAAAAATAAAAAATAAAAAATAAAAAAGGAGCAAGAGAAATAAAATGGAAGGGCAGTGGGGATCTGGGATGACCAGTTATTCACAGGGAACAAAAGGCCACACCGTGAGGCAGCCAGAACCTTGGTATTTATTAATCACATTTACATTCAGGAAAATGGTAAGGGGATTATTGGATGACTCAGAGGGAAGCTGATGCTAAAGAAGATCTTACTTTGAATGTGGGCAGTGGGGAGAGATGGCAACTTAATAAAGAGTTTGTCCTTTCCCCAAGGTGAATCTCTTTTTAAATTACTACTTGTTCTCAAGGAGCCAGGATGTCCTCAGCTGATGTAATCTTGCCCTGGCATGGAACCACTGTGGCCTAAACTGTGACCAGAGGCACACGGAGTTATGTTTCCATATAGCATAGCCAAACTGCAGGGCAAGAGACTAGGCCTTGGACAAGCCCTAATCAATTATGAAATGATTTTTCCCCCCCAAAATTATATAGAATGGCCCTTAACAGATCCCCTTTGTTTTTATTTGCTTGTAGAAGTTGAATCATTGTGACCTATGGCTGTAATATCTCCAGACGTTTGGTTTAAGCTCCTCTGTACCAGACTAAGAGGAGAGAAAGGAGACATAATTCAATTATTAGTAGCATAGTAATATAAAACCAAAAGCCTTGAGATAATGAAAGGGATTAAGTAGATCAAGCACATCGGAAAATTTATCCCAGTTTTGAATCTGATCATCAAAATTAGTCTGGATTGGGCATGGTAGATGCCTGTAATTCTAACACTCAGGAGGTTGAAGCAGGATGACCAGGAGTTTAAAGCCACCCTGAACTATATGGTGAGACCCTGTCTTCAAAACAAAACAAAACAAAAAACAAAAACAAGAATTAGTAGTCTGTTGTGACATAGATAAAACTTCCTTTTGGGGGGGTATTTAAGATCCATAGTTATAGAGGCTGGGAGGTTTAGCTCAGCGGCACAAGCGTCTACCTGCCATGCACCTGGCATGCACATGAGTTTGATCCCTGGTACAAGAAAAATAAAAGACCCATAGTTATATTTTTGTGCATTGTCCCTTATATATACTTTTTAGCACATTCCTGTGGATGGCTAGATTGACTGTAAGATACAGGAGCAATGCAAAATTGAGTGACCGCATAATGGCACTTGAGGGTTTGCTATAGCTGTAAACTTTCAATCTGATCTCCCATCTAGAAAACAGCAGTCTCAAGCACACTTATGTGGGATTTCAGCTTAACATCTATAGAATGTTGTGTTCTTCAGCTGTTATCAGCTGTCTTAGTCCAGTCATCAACAACAGTTTGAACTGAATGGGCTAGAGCCACTGATTGAACCAGAACTCTGGAGATCAACAGAACTAGAGACCTTATACCAGCAAAATCAGTCCAATCTTGCACTCAACCCATTGAGTAAAGCGTTTAATCAGCATCTGGACCAGCAAGGAGAATGGTACTGGGGTTCTGTTAAATTTACTGGAAGCCATACTACAGACATGTGGCCCATAATGATAACTGAATGAGAAGCTGACAATTGAGCAGAATGTATGCAATGGGTGAGATGGCAATTAGAGCATGAACAAGAACTCTTATTCTAAATCACATCCCCATACAGAAGTACATGAGGCTCATATACACAAATATCAGTACTTAAGTTTAAATCTAGTTAGGGACAATTTAACTTTTCCACCATTGGTGGCTTCCCTTTTTCCCACCTGAATACCGCCTTGTTCAAAGGGTAATGCTAATTTCCAAATGGAATAATGAATAGAGCTGGCATCTTTATTTATGACTAAATAGGAATGAGGGGGACTTAATCCCTGCCCCAGCCAAGCAATACTTTTCATTAGAAGGGACTGGACCATATGATCTGGAGACCCATTGAAGAACGGTTGTCCTCAGCTTCTACTTTTTTGGTAGAAGAAGCTTCAGGTTTACTGGAGGTACCATCATCTCACTGGAGTTGGGCAAAAATGTTGGTAGAACATTCCATGTGGGACTGAGTCTGCAAAGGAAAATCTGAACTTATCTGTGTTATTATTCATATTTGTCTTTAATAAGTTTCTCACTGGGCCATATGTCCTTCATAGAAATGTCCAAGGAATACTCTGGGTCAGCAAATAGGCAAGTCAAGTTTAAACTCCTAAGTATGATTCCATAAAGCCTATCAAGCCCAGAGAAGAACTACTATCTGATCTTTTATATAGGCCATGCAAGACCAAGATTATACTATAAAGCAAGGAAGAGGAATATTATCTAGCACAGACACAGACACCAGAACAAAAAGAGAAGAGTTATACAAGTTTGGTCCTCTATAATGATAATAATTTGAGGTCCAGGCAAAACTGTCATCTCTGGAAAGGTGTAAAAAATCTCTGTGGCCCAATCTATCCAGGTAACCAGTCTCAAAAGATGGGGTTTAGGCACACAGGCCCAATAAATAGCCTGCTGCTTGGGTGGAGGGTACACACACTGGGCAGCCATGATCCAGTCAGGGCCAACAAGATGTTATTTGGGGTAGGGGCCAAATCTTAGTGATCTGTCAGTCAGTGAGCTTCAGGTATGATCTCTTCCAGATTTCTCCAGGTGATCAGTTGAGGGGAAGGTCATCCTACCAGAGTTGGGCAAGGAATGTTAGTGTTTCTTAGTCTCAGTATCGCGAGCTATATTGAGCCACCTGGAGCTCCAACAGGTGTCTTGGTCTCGGCCTTGGTGGCAACGCACTGAGGTGCATCCTTTGGAAGGCTCTCAGAAGAGGGCCACGTCATGGTGGTCTGGCGCTTCTCTGAGTGTCCTCCAGGTGCTCCATGGTCAGACGCATCAGTATGGCGGCCATAGCATTTCTCCACTATATATGGAAATACAAGCAAACCCTCGTCCCACCCCCACGTCATCAGAGTGGCAGGGCCATTCCATCGACCTGCCTGAAGTTTGCACCACTGGACTTGGGGCCTACTACCTTCCACTAAAGAGGAAGAATAATGTTCCAATAAAGCACACCCTGTGTGTGTGTGTGTGTGTGTGTGCATCCAGGAGCTACATTTAAAAAATTAAAAGATACAAGTTAGCAAATCTAATTGGAGTGGATCTACTGATATAAGCAGGTTCTGTTTTTATGGTTTTAGGAACCCTTAATGCTGCAAAGGCCGGCCGGGTGTGGTGGCGCATGCCTGTAATCCCAGTAGGCTGAGGCAGGAGGATCACTGAGTTGGAGGCCAGCCTGAACTACATAGGAAAACTCTGTCTCAAAAAGACAAAAGAAAAAAAAAAAGCTGCTAAGGCCAATAAACAATGTTGTATACACAATGGTACTTTTTGTATTTTATAATCTGAGAAACTGAGCAATGAGTTTAACTATTATAATTTTGTCTAAATATCAAGTACTTTGAAATATAAAGTATAGCCATAGGACTGTTTTTTTTATTGGTTGCGGTTGTTTTAGTAGCTAAACCCCTGTAGAATATTAACAGACAACAGTTAATATAGTTTACAGAGAAAACTTGATCAAGAGCCATACAGAATATTTTAGCATGATAATCATGACATTTTGGTAACACACTTAAATGTACATCTTAGTATAGAACAGAGGGACTTTTGTAACACAAGGTTTTTAAAGGCTATTTATTATTTGGTAATCTCATGTTGATTTAATATATCTCTTATAAGTAGCTGGAGCACAAAGAAAGGTAGATATTTGAGTCTAAAAGAAAACGCTTAACACTGTAAATAATCTTGGTTTTATGTCTTGGAAGAGTTGTGCTTCCAGACAGTATGAATATATTCAGTACACCATGAAATTAGCAATAATGAATATCACAGCTATATGGAAATCTTTATCTCTTAATTTTGTATCAAGCATCTTTTAATGAGACCTTATTGTTTTATGTATGTATGTATGTATGTATGTATGTATTTTTTGTCTTTTTGAGACCAGGTTTTACTATACAGTTCAGGCTGGCCTTGAACTCATTTTGCAGCCCAGGCTAGCCTCAAGCTTGCAACAATTCTCCTGCCTCAGCCTCTTGAGTGCAGGTGTGTGCCTCCACGCCCAGCAAGACCTTATTGTTTTATCCACAGAAAACTTAACCTTTTGATGATGACCAATGTAAATATATCATAACAATATGTTTAGCAATGTCTGTTGAGGTGTGTCTGGTTTCCTAAACTACTTTTCTAAAGACTAGAATGAATATATATATATCTATATGTCTATATATATAGATATATATATAAGCAATGCATTATATCTGTATTTTATTTTGCCTTAGAAGTTTGGGCATCTCTGTGCCTTCTGCCTTCATTAGCCTCCGGCTCTGGCACCTCTACACTTTCTGTCACCTACTCAGACCTTATTTTTCTAACAGTGTTTGTGGGATCCCTGTCTGTGAGACTGAACATAGTTTGGGCTAACATTGACTCCAGGAGTCCCAGTGTCAAGAGTCCCGTCTCGTAGCTGGGACTATACGTGGAACCACAGGCATAGGTCACCACACCCGGCCCAGCTGAGGGAAGCAGGGAAGGGGAAGCCGTTTTTTGTTACAGGGCTCTGTCACTGGCCTGCTGCAGCAGCCTTGTTTTCTTTGGCACAGGTCCCACATCACCACCTCCTCCTCTGTTGCCACCACCTCGAGAGACAACCATGCTACCAATTTGGGCTTGCTGAGTAAGCCTCTAAAGATCCTGGGCCAAGGAGTTTCTCTATAAGCCTCACCTGGCTCTGGGTCTCTCCCAGGAGCCGGCAGCACAGTGGGAAGCTTTTCTTTCCACTTTTTCCCCCTTGTCCTGTTCTAAGATAGAAACTTTGTGGGTACTTGTACTTTAACAGACTTTGATTTTACCAGGTTCCAGGCTAAGGTCTGCCATGAGCTCCTCGGATGTCTGATCCGAGCATGGTAAGCATGGGGTGGTAAGACTCCCAGTAAATCCACCAAGCAGGCAAGAATGCTGTGGGTGCAGGTCACCATTGGATGCCAATTGTTGGGAACCCCTGCAGTGAGTCCCCAACTTCTGTCAAGGTGTAACAGCACGCGGTGCAAAGAAAGAGCAAGGGACAAAATGGCAGTGCAGTGGGGATCTGGGATGACCAGTCATTCAGAGGGACTAAAGGGCCACGCTGTGAGGCAGCCAGAACCTTGGTATTTATTAATCACATTTACATTGAGGAAAATAGTGAGGGGGTTATTGGATGACTCAGAGGGAAGCTGATGTTAAAGAGGATCTTACGTTGAGTGAGGGCAGTGAGGAGAGATGGCAACTCCATAAAGAGTTTATCCTTTCCCTAGGGTGAATCCCTTTTTAAATTACCACTTGTTCTCAGGGAACCAGGATGTCTTCAGCTGATGTAATCTTGCCCTGGCATGGAACCACTGAGGCCTAAAGTGACTGTAGGCACAAGGGGTTATGTTTGGTGTGAAAACTGCCTTTCTATTTGGAGCCCCTCCTCTGGACCAGGCTTTTATTTGTATTTCATTCTTTCAGCCAACATGAATTTAACATCTGTGTGCATCAGGCAGTGTTCTGTAACTTCAGCTGAAGCAATGAACAAAGCAAAATCCTTGGCCTTGGGGAGCTTATAGTCTAATGTTACTTATTTTTTATGCTTTTGGGTGCCTTGCAAAGCAAGTGGTGATGACTTCTCCTTAGCCATTAAATGAAGTCCCTGGGGCCAATCCTCCATAAGGCCAGTATTTCAATCCAGGTTGGCTGCCTATTTGACCCAGGAGGATTCCATAGTGCCCTGTAGTTCTGCCTCTGAGACATGCATGTTGAGGAACTGGGATTTGAGCTCAGCTGGCTGCCTTCCTGGTGCAGCAGCAGGGCAGGCCTGGTTGCTGGAGACTCTTCTACATCACTGCCAGTTGTGCCTGGGGAGCGAGTCTCAAACTTCTACTCTCCTTTCCCATCTCCTCACAGGGTACTGTGTTCCTAGGTTACCCAGCACAAGGTGTCCTCACCTCCCTGCTGTGTAAAGATGGCAATAAATTCATGCAGTAAATTCTCTTAGCTTCATTCATGGCATATTGTAAAATTCTTAACATAACCTGGGACATAGTTATAGTTGATTCTCTTCATCATATGGTGTTGTTACATGAAACTATCGGTGGACGTTTTTAGATTTTGGCTGTTACTGATAATGTTCTGTGAACTTTTAAAAAATGGTTCTGGGACTCAAACCCAGAGCCTTGCCCATGCTAAGCAGGCTGTGTACCTCTGTGCTGCATCCCAAGCACATGAACTTTTTTGTGCAGGTCTTTTGGTAAACTTGTGTTTCCAAAACAGTTATGTGTATACAAGGGAACAAAATTGCTGGCCTAAGAATTACCAGAGGCCTGGACTTCTGTGATCCTGAACTGATGTCAGCTTTTCCCTGTCCTGAAGAAGCTGGGTGTCTCCTGGATTCTCCCACTCCAACAGTCTCCTTACCAGACCAGTCCCTTTGAGTCTTGTTTCTCCTCTGGTGCTCTGCTGAGAGACAGCCGCTCTTTGTTACATACTTGGTCCTTTGTCTTTGATGAGAATAGCTTCCTGTTATTTGCTCCTAAGCTAATTCTTGCTTCATTACCCCAAAGTTAGGCAGGACATCTGGGAGAGTCTGAGTTTCACAGGTGAAACCTCGTATTGGGTGGAGATTTTTATCTTGGCCAGTGTAGGTGAGGGCAGCAGCCTTCTTATTAGACCAATGTGGTCAAATCTAGCTCTTCCTCATAATAGAGGCAGGGAGGTGTCTGGGATCCAGGGCCAACTCTAAATGGTCATTCAGCCCACAAAAGTCTGGGCGTCTGTTAGGTGTTAGATATTCAGAGATAAGCAAGGCCCACGGCTCCTTGACCTTAGTGAGCTCCCAGTTAGGTGAGGACACTTTTAATAGTGAATCTTCCATTCAACGACTATTTACTGAGCACCTACTAAGTGCTGGGGATATTACTGAACAAAATGTGTAAAAGTTCAAGCTTCACAGGCCACTTAGGTGCTAATGGAGAGAAAGTAAATATTGAGAGAGAGAGAGACAGAGACAGAGAGAAAGAGAGAGACTGAGTACAAGATGAGAAGGCAGTCATACAGCATCACCTAGAAAGTATTGGTGATATATTCTTGGAAGCACCTGCAGGAAATGACAGGGGCTGATAAAGAATGAGGCTGAGGATTGGGGCATGAAAAGTGGCAGGGAATGTTTTGGCAGGAGAACAGCACAGCAGGTTCCAGGAACTTAAATGCATTTAATCCGGCCGGATGGGGAAGTGTGTAGTGGAAAGAGCCAAATGAGCTGCAGCTTGAAGCAGCAAGGTAAGGTCCGGGAAAGGCAGCATAGAAAGCTGCAGTCCCTGGTGTAGCCTAATGTAGCCCTCTGAGCCAGCACGGTGGTCCCCAACTCCACCATCCCCTCTGGGGTTCCCTTCCTTGACATTTCTGGGGCTGAAGGACATTGTCTGCCTTTGTTACCCCACCCCACCCCCTTTCATGTAGTTACCCAGCCTTGCCAGCCCAGGCAGCAGGACTGGCTCAGAAGAGTTTAAAAAGCATCAACCTAAGTACCATTTATTGAGAGCTTACTGCATTCCAGAATCACACTATGTACTTTATATAATAAGCCCCTTTAATCCTCCTGAAAGCCCCATGGGGTGGGTTGGACTGGCTGCATTTAGCTAGATTGGAAACCTAGGCTTGTAATTTTATAATTTATCCATAGTCACCCCGCTAGTAAGTTGTGGAGTCAGGCTTTGCACCCAGGTCTGACTGCCAGGTGTGAGGTACCAACCATCTGGGAATCTGACTGGGAGGAGGAAAGGGATTGAGTCCCCTGGCCTAACCAAATTAGTTAACTTCTAATCCAAAAACTTTGAATTCTTGTTCCCTCCCCCAGGCCTCGGTTAATCACCAGGAACAGAAGAGTACCAGAGTGAGTGTGTGTGTGTGTGTGTGTGTGTGTGTGTGGTACTTCTGTCCAGCAAGTTCTGGCTCCCTTTTAGGAAGGGAGGACTCATACCAGCCTGATAGCACTCACGCTGACAGTTCGCAGCAGCGGAGCTGCTTTTGGTTGTCTGGCTTCTGTCCCATCTCACCCCACCCTCAACTCAGGCCTGGCTCAGAGTGGAGAAGCACCACAGACTCCAGCCCCCACCCCTTCACCAGCCAAATCCTACACCCAGGATTCTGGGTCCCTGCACCTCTGGGTTATCTGGTCTGCAGACACCCCCAGCTGTAGAAGCCCCTGCAGGTTGCCCCCACTCTGGTCCTAACTGATCTGGTGCTTGGGGTTCTGCTGCTTAAGCAGCACCCTGAAGTGCCTCCTTCCCAGAAAGCAGGCCGAGCAATCAGTTCCTTTCTCCCTTGACCCCTTCTTTGAACTCACAACTCTGGCCCTGTTGCTGTCTGACATCTGGGAGAGGGCTCAGAGCCAGCACCAACAGCCAGGAGGTGGGAGGCTGCTTCCCCTTTGGGAGGCTGTACAGAGCCCTTGGAGGGAGGAACTGGCTTCCCTTAGGACTCTGGCATCTCGGGGGTAAACTGGGGGATTGGGGCTCAGGAGGTACAATTCTAGCCTCTCCTATCCCCTCCATCTCAGTAACCGCACTTTTGCTCATTTAAGACTGCGTGAGATGAGTTCGAAGTTCTCTCTCTGTTACCATGAAAGCTTGTGTTGTATATTTGGGGAAGCAGAAGGTTTATTTTGCCCAGGATCCTGACCTTAGGGTCTCACATTCACTTTAGGGAGTCTTTGATCCTCCTGGAGTTACTTGTGTGGAAGAAGATTCCTCCTCCAAGTTTGAGGGCTGAAGCACATTCCCCAACCCCAGTCATGTTACAGAGAAGCAAGAATTACTGTCCACAGAAACGGTTCGCACCCAGGACCTTTCCAAACCTCTTCTAGGCCTGGCTTCTCACCCCAAACTGGTGCTGGGACGGTTAGAGGACCCAGTGGAGGAATATGCCCTCTTCCGTCTTGTCCTAGGTGTCTTGTTTCAGACAGGCTGCCAGTGAGCTGCCTTTGACCAACAAGCCCCATCTTGCCCTAGCTTCAGGCAGGGAAAAGATAGCTAATTGCAGGCCTTCCCCGCACACGCAAGCCTGGACAGAACCGGGACAGGACGTCAGGCCCACACTTCGCCCTCTCCCTGTAGAGTCGGTCAGCCGGGACTTCCCACTGAGCTTCCAGACCTGCTGTTTTCTCATCCTTTATGGTCTTTTTCCGCTTCCAGAATTCTCTCACATTCCTCAGCTGGGACTCAACCCCACACCCTCCAGCCTGTCTTTAGTCAGAGTCAATAGTTTGCAAGTTTGACTGATGGTTAAAATTGCCTGAGGAGCTTTTTATTTCTTTTATCACCCCACCCACATATATCCTATTTTGTATTATTTGTGTAGGACTGGTTTGTTGAGATTTTAAATTAATACAATGAATATGTTTCCTGTAAAGACAAACCTCGTGGAGTAAAACGTGTGGCATTTACTGTGTGACAGGTGTAATTCTCAACATTTTATGTGTATAAAGTCAATCCTCAAGTATCCCTGGAAGGATGTGCTATTATTATTATCATCCCATTTGACAGATGGATAAACTAAGGTCAGAGAGCTTGAGTAACTCACTCAAGATCACATAGCTAAATACTAGATCTTGGATTCAAATATAGCTTAAAACTACTACGTCCTCTTGCCTATGGGTAGAACCAAATGTGAAATAACACACTCCACTGTTCTTTCTTTCCTCATTCTATTCCCTCTAGACAAGTAGGGCTAATGTTACTATGAATCTTTGTAGGCCTTTTTCTGTATGAAAAAACTTATGCATGCGTACAGGAATTTTAAGAACAACTGGACTATGTCATGCATACAGTGTTATTCTACAACTTGCTTTTTAAGAGATGGATTCACAGGCATCTTTCCAGAGAGTGAATACACATCTATCTTGTTTTTAAACACTCGTTAGTCTTCTGCATGGTGGATTGACCATGATTTATTTAGCCAGTTCGCTCCTCCACTCATGTTTTATGGATGTGGTGGTAAAGAAGAATTAGCATGAAAACTATGAAGTGTTGGGATTTTTAGGAATCTAACTATTGGGAATTGCCTTATTAGGAAAGACAATCAAGTAAATCCTTGGTATTAACCTCATCCAGATAAACCAAGCTTTTATGGTTGGAACAATAACCTTAAGACAGGCTGTGCTGTAAGCTTAAGAGAAGGTCACTATGACATTGAAAATTCATTAGTTTTCACAGTAACTGTTGTTTTATAACTTAATTTTTTCAATAATATCTCAAAGCCTTAGAAATGAGCCAAAATAAAAAAAATTTTTAATTGCATAATTTAGAAGTAAACTATCAATTTTGTTCACACTACCATTGTTTTCTTTGGGTGTGGGGAATTTGAAAATGGAACCTTCAGACAGAGCAAAAATGCATTTTGGGGCATTTTTAAAAAATATTTTATTTCAAAAAAATATTTTATTTCAGGATCTATTTAGCAAGTATTTTGCTGAATAAAAGCTGGTTTCCATTCTTAAAACAGACCCCCACTTCAGATCTTACCGTATTTTCCCCCGAGAGGGCCTTCTGAGTTTTTTCTTAATCCCGAATATTGCTGCAGTAGACAGTCTTGAACAGGGTGGTTGCACTGATGTAAAAAAAGTGCATTCTTGAAAACCTCAAATAATTAAAAATCCTCCTGATCGGAGACTTATGTTTTCATATGAACATATGTGAAGAGGATGTGTGGAATAGAGGAACCAAAGGGATGCTTGCAATTCAGTGGTCTCCAGGGTTTTTTTTGTTTTTTTTTTTTTTTTTTTTTTTTTTTTTTTTTTTTTTTTTTTTTGGTCTCCAGTTTTGCAGCTATGTGATTTTTACAATTTTTTTTTTTTTTAAGATGGAGAATTTACATTTCTGGAAACTTTGCATGCAAACTGAGACTTCAATGGTTGAAGTTTGCGTAACGTATATCATGAGTACTATAATGTATAGCATATAGTTCTTGAGCTGGGACCCTCGAGCCACCTGGCCTTGGTTGACTGTTCACTTGCTAGCTGTGCCTCGGTTTTCTTACCTGTAAAATCCATGATATAATCACGGAGAACTTACAGTTGTCATGAGCAGATGAGTTAGTATGTCAAATGTAGTAAATAAAGTGTTTGTGGCAGTAGTAATAGCAGTATTGTGACTGATGGGCAATTTATATACATTTTTTAGATCAAATTCCTAGTACATACATTATTTTTTTTTAGATAAAATTCCTACAAGTGAAATTTCTGGGTTAAAAGAATTTCACTGTTCACTCAACAATCTGAGCATCTACTTTGTACCAGGTGCTATGCTAGGTGCTGAGATACAATAATAAGCAAATTCTGCCAGTCTGTGTCTTTTGGGTATTATGCAGACTAGTAGGGTAAATGGGCAACTGGATATAATCATTAATAAACAGATGACCACAGTTGTAATTACTTCTGCAGGAAAAAGTTACTCAAAGCTAGATGGGTTTTTTCCTGGTTGTGGTGCAGTGTGCCTATAACTCCAGCATTGTGAGAGGCTGAGGCAGGAGGACTGCCATGAGTTTGAGGCCTGCCTGGGTATACAGTGAGTTCAAGGCCAGTATGAGTTAAGTTACATAGTGAGACCCTGTCTCAAAAAAAAAAAAAAAAAAAGCTACAGAAGGGTTTTTAACATCTAAAATTGATCTACTT
>PVJX010038240.1:0-16445 GCA_004027295.1 Dolichotis patagonum
GACTCCCTATTCATGTGTGATGTTGAGCATCTCTTCATATAGATGTTTGACATCTTTGTGTCTTCTTGGGTGAAATACTTAGATCTTTTGTTCCTGTTTTAATTGGGGTTTTTGTTTTCTTATTGTTGTCTTAGAAAGTCTGTGTGTATTTTAAATAATAGCCTTTTATCAGCTGTGTCATTAGCAAGTATTTTCTCCTACTCTGTAATTTGCTTTCCCATTCTCTTGACAGTGACTTTTGCGGGGTAGAGTTTTGATTTTCATAAAATCCAATGTATCCATTTTTTTCTTTCATGGATCATGCCCTGGTATTATATGCAAACACAAGGCCATTCAGGTTTTCTCTTGTTGTCTTTAGGAGTTTTTCATTATTGAATTTTATGTTTAGGTCTATGACCCCTTTTGGATGACTTTTATGAAGAATGTAAAATCTACATCTCGATTTTTTTGTTTTGTTTTGGGACAAGGTCTCACTCTGTAGTCCAGACTGGCTTTACTCACTGTGTAGCCCAGGCTGGCCTCAAACTTGCAGCAGTCATCGTGCATCAGAGTCTCAAGTGCTGGGATTACAGGCCTGTACCACCATGCCTGGCTCTCTAGATTTTTTTTTTTTAATATGAATATCCAGTTCTTCCAGAACCATTTGTTATAAAGGCTTCTTTCTCCATTCTATTTCCTTGGCTCTTTTGTCAAAGATCAGTTGACTATTTTTGTGTAGATCTATTTATGAACACTAGTCTTTTCTGTTAATCTAATATCTGTTCTTTCACCAGTCCCACATTGTCTGGCTTACTGTGGTTTTAAAGTCTTCAAATCAGACAGCATCGCTCCTCCAGCTTTTTTTTTTTTTTTTTTTTTTTGTACTGGGGATCGAACTCACGACCTTACGCTTGCCAGGCAGGCGCTTAAGCCACTGAGCTAAATCCCCAGCCCTCCTCCAGCTTTGTTACTCTCCTCCAATACTGTGTTGATTATTCTGAGTCGTTTGTCTCTCCATATAAATTTTGGAATTAATTTATCAGTGTCCATAAAATAACTTCTCCTGATTGATATCACATTGAACCCATGGATCAAATTGGGAAAAATTGATATATTGGCAATATTGAATCTTCCTATGAATGACCATGGAACACCTCTCCATTGATTTAGCTGTTTAATTTCTTTCATCAGAGTTTTCAGTTTTCCTTATATTAATCTTGAACATGTTTTTTAGATTAATTCCTGAGCGTTTCATTGAGGGATGCTGACATAAATGCCATTGAGTTTTTAATTTCAAATTGTAGTTGTTCCTTGCTGGTATGTAGAAAAGTGAAAAATGTTTCAACATTACTCTTATATTTTGTAAACTAGCTATATTCAGTAGTTTTTGTTTATTCCTCCTGTCATTTCTTCTGGGATTTTATGTAGACAATCATGTTACGTATGAACAATATTATTTTTAACCCTTTCATCCCAATCTATATACTTTTTCTTTTCTGTTCTGTTCTTGGCTTACTGCATTAAGTAGAACTTTCCAACATGATGTTGAAAAGAAGTGGTAAGGAGAGACTTTGGGAAAGCTACTAGTTTCTCACTATGAAATTTGAGTGTACTGTAGGGTTTTTTGAAGATTTCCCATATCAAACTGAAGATCCCCCCACCCCCAGTGTGCTGAGAGATTTTTACCTTCAACATATGTTAAAGTTTGTTAAATTCTTTTTCCACATCTGTCATTAGAATTAAATAATTTTTCTTCTGTTATTTGATAGATACATTAATTGACTTTCAAATGTTGAACCATCTCACATGTCTGGAATAAATTCCACTTAGCGTAATTCCTTTTATTATTGTGAGGTTCAACTTGTTGATATTTTGTTGAGGATTTTTACATCTATGTCTGTGAGAAACATTGGCTTATAGTTTTCTCTTGTACTGCCTTTGATCTTCGTATTGGGATAATGCTGGCTCCAAGCATGAGTTAAAAAGTGTTCCTCTGCTTCCATCTATGGAAGACTTTGGAGATCTTTGACATAGTTTCTGCCTTAAGTACTTGGGACAGTTCACCAGCAAACCCACTGAAGTCTGACGCTTTCTATTTTGGAAGGTTACCAATTATTTATTTATTTAAGTCAGATAGGCACACTCATTGCCTATTTCTCTTTGTGTGAATTTTGGCAGATTATATCTTTCTAGGAATTTGTCCATTTTAGGTTTTATGTTATCAAATTGGAAGGCATAGAGTTGTCCATAATTCTTCTTTGCTATATTTTTATGTCTATGGAATCTTACATTTCTGATATTGATAATTTGTAGCTTTCTTTACCCCCTTGCCCCACAACCTGGCTAGAAGCTCATTGCTTTTTTATTGATCTTTTCAAAGAACCAGCTTTAGGTTTTGTTGATTTTTCTCTGTTGATTGACTACTTTCAATTCCATTGATTCCTACTCTAATTTTTATTATTCCTTTTTTATCTGTTCATGATGGGTTTAATTTTTTCTAATTTCTGCAATAGAAGCTTAGATTATTGATTTTAAATCTTCCCTTTTTTCTACTGTTTGCACCAAATGATAAACATTGTAAGCATTGCTTTTGCCACATTCTGGAAGTTTGATGTTTTATTTTTGTTTTCATTAAGCTGATATTTTAAAATTTATCATGAGATGACTTATTTGACCTACATTTTTTTAGGCCAACTAAGTTTTTAATTTCCAAGCACTTTGTATTTCCCAGCTGTCTTTCTGTTATTGGTTTCCAGCTTAAATTCCACTGTGGTCTCAGGACATACACTGCATGGTTTCTATTCTTTGAAGGTTGTTATTGTGCTATTTATGGCACAGAATGTGATATATTTGATGACTGTCCAATGTGAACTTAAGAGTGTGAATTTTGCTATCATTAGAGGAAGTACTCAATAGATATCAATTATATCCGGTTGGCTACTGGTGCTGTTGAGAGTCACTATTCCAGGGAAAGGTCTCAGTTTTGCTCAGACTATTAGTAGAGTCCATTGTTTAGAGGCTTTCAAGAAGCTTTAGTCTGAACACTGTATTTTAAAAAGCACCTTTCTCTGACTTTCTCCCCAGGCCCAAACTTGTACCAAAGTTCTGTTTATGCCTATTATTTGGTGGTGTACGGTGGTTCTTTATGCTGGAGTCTATTTGCATCTCTTTTCTTTATTAAGTGCATTGGTTGGGGCCAGGAATATAGCTCAGTTGCACACTGCCTGCCTGGCAAGTGTGAGGTCCTGAGTTCGATTCCTGGTACCCTCTCCCAAAATCTATTGGTACTATTTAGATATAAATAATGATCACATTCATCATAGGAAATTTGTTCCTGTACATGATGCATAGTTTGTTTTTATATGATATATCTTGATTCCTGTTTTTTCCCATTCCCCTTCCCTCCCTTCAACCCCTCTTCCCCAGTTTATTTACAAAAGCTGTGTTTCCATTTTACCCCTCTTTCCTAATCTCTCTCCCTTTCCTTCCCTTTCCCCTCCCTTCTCCCTAACTACCTTTCTAACAAGTTTCCTAGTGATGCTGGTGCTCTTGATCCAAACTTGGACCAAACTTGGAGAACTATGGTCTCCCGCTATGCAAGGAGCAAATATGTTAATGTATACAAAGTATTTGGCACAATTCCTACCACCTAATGAACATATAGTTTTTGGTGGTATTTGTCCATGTTTTCATATCACTATAAGTTGGGGATAACAGTAATAATATCTGCTCATAGACTTGTGATGATTAAATGAGTTAGTCCATGAAACTTCCAAGTGCCCAGTATGCTTTAATATTTTATTTAAAGTTAGCTTTTAGGACCAAGGATTTAGCTCAGTGGCCTAAGTGCCTGCCTGGCAAGCATGAGGTTGTGAGTTTGATCCCTGGTACAAAAAAAAAAAAAGATAAGCTTTTATAACTATGAGTTATTGTGTTATTAAAATAAAGATCCTTCCAGCAATAACATATTAGAATAAGAGAACCAGAAAACAAGGCAGTATTTCACACATGGACAGCCTGCTGGCATTCAGGAACATGTATTATATGCAAAATCCTGAGGGACCAAGAGCATGAGGCAATTCAAGTTTAAGCATCTTTTCCACAAGTTCAAAACTTGGGGTCAGGAAAAAAAAAAGCATAAAGGGAAGCGGTAACAGAAGAAATGATAGTATGGCCTAGAGCAAACCAAAAAGGACACACTGTACCTGAAATAAAAGACATAAAGGGGACAGAAATCCCAAACATAACTGACAGGGAGATATGGCTTGTGGCAGTCCATATACACAAGAAGAGAGTCCGTAGGTGAGGACTTTGTGGCTGGTGAGAGGCAGACAGAGATGGCCAGGACCATAGGAGCTCAGGAAGTGCGAGGGACTTCAGTAATCAGGGAAATTTAGACGGGTATCTGAGAGGTCTTGGAGAGACAGTGCAATGTTATGAAAGCTTCCTGCTGTGAGTCTGAACGCCACTTCATTCTGATTTCTTGTATTTGCTGTGTGACTTTAGATAATCACCCTCTCTGACCTTTGGGTTTCTTTATATCTATTTTTTTACCTATAGGCTAAAGAGAATAATGCCTTTCTCAGAATGGCTGCAAGGACCAGAGGGGATAGAGCTATTAGTTGGGTGTCGCTTCCTCATTCTGGGTTCCACTGAGCCCCAACTCCCACCTCTGCCTTCTCTTCCAGAAAAGAAAATCCCAATCACAATATCTTACTCTCAATACAAAAAGGACCTGACTGAGGACAAGAAGATCCTGCTGGCTGCTATGTGCTTTGTCTCCAAAGGAGACAAGCTCCTGGTGGAGAAGGACATTACTCTGGAGGACTTCATCATCATCAAGGTGATGTCTGTCCACATCCACCATCCCAATCCTAGCAGGTCTCCTTCAGAGCTGGGAGAGGCCACCAGAAACTTGGGGTTGTGCCTTCGCCTCTCAAGGGTGGGAAGGAGTGGTGTGGATGCAGGAGCATTTGAAGGCAGGGGGTGGATATAACTAATCCTCAGGCCCAGCCAGGACCATGGGCTTCCTGGGGGGGAAGGGAGGGATAGCTTATGGACGTTGTCCCTCAAGGTTCTGGGCCCAGCCACCGTGGGAGTGGCCGTTGCTGTAGAAGTGACTGTGGTCAACCCCCTCTCGGAGAGAGTAAAGGACTGTGTGCTGATGGTGGAGGGCAGTGGCCTCCTCCAAGGACAGCTCAGCATCGAGTAAGTGCCAATCTGGGTTGGCAAGGAGAGGGGCTGCCTTCACGCTTTCACTCATTTACCTATTTACCTGTTCATTCACTCACCCTCGATTAGTCGTCTTTTCTTTTATACAAACTTTTCACTCACTCATTCAGTCATTCATCCTACTCCAGTCAATTTTGATTGGTTCACTCAACCACTCATTCAGTCTTTCGTTTCCTCACTTACCTACCCATCCATTCACTTGGTCATTCGCACATGCTCCACGCAGGGAAAGGTAGCTCAGTGATAGAGCTCTTGTCTAGTGTCATAAGGCCCTAGGTTCAGTCCTCAGTACTGGGTTAAAAAAATAGAAGGAGGAAGGAAGGAACGAGGACTTCCCAGAAAGAGGTTTGCTACTAATATAGTCAGAGAAAGTCCTCTGAGGAGGAGAAGCTTGACGAGGGTCTAGGGTGTGGGGAGACTGGGAAGGCACCCTGGGTGGGAGGAACCCTGAAGACAAAAGCCAGGGGAGGCAGATGTAAGGTAAATTCAGGACATGGGAGACTGGCCTGGCTGGGAGAGGCCAAGAATAGGAGAGGCAGGCGGGAAGATTGATGAAGCTCATGTGCCCAGCAAGGTGAGGCTGACCCTGTGGACACTGGGGAGCCTGGACTGACTTAGAATGGAGAGGACACTGATGGCCTGCCTTCCCTCTCCCCTTGCCTCCAGCGTTCCCACCCTGCAGCCCCAGGAGAGGGCCTTGGTCCAGTTCAGCATCACCCCCTCCAAGAGTGGCCCACGGCAGCTACAGGTGGATCTCGTCAGCCCCCACTTCCCGGACATCAAGGGCTTTGTCATCATCCACGTGGCCACAGCCAAATGATGGGCCCACCTGAGAGGGGAGGAGTTGTTCACCTCCACGCTACGTCCTTGTGGGGAGCCAGAAGCCCTGAATTTGTCCTGTTTCGGTCCCTGCCCTACTTTGAATTTAGGTCCCTCCCAGGCCCCAGTTTCCTCATTTGTAAAATGAGGTGTTGGACTCAGCAGTCGCTAACCCTTTGGACAGGTGACATAAGGACCTAGGAGTCCTCTAGTGCCCCAGCTCGTCATCCTCACACGTAGCTGGAGGTTGGTGCCCTGGCTCACCAGACTCCGCCAGCTCTGCCCGGCAGTTTACCTCCTCACCTCTCTCTCGGTTCTTCACACCCAGGCCACATCCAGGCCCCAGAATCCTCCCAGGTTCCATAGAGAACCCAAAGTATTAGAGCTGTTCCTAAACACCCCTGAACACCCCCAGTAAGAGAAGAAAGTGTCTGACTGAGGCCATAGGGTGAGCTAGAGGCCGAGTTCGGCCACGTGCATGCCATTCACCCCATCTAAGTTCTACTTCATAATCATGCTTCAATTTCAAGCAAGGGGACATTTTCTCTCCATGGAGACACAGGCTCTGGATTCGAGGAGCTACTACTGCCTAAAAGCTGTTACAGAAGATAAAGGAGAGGCCATCATACTGGATTGCATTCCCAGAAAATAGGTAGCCACACCCGGTATTTTTTCTTTTAGGGCCAGCACAACACCAGCAAAACATCTCTAGGAGCTTACACCACAGAGTATTGGCTTAGAGTCAAAACCCAGTGCAGTCCCGGGTAAGGACCAGAGTAGCCCAACCAGGCCCTGAAGATAAGCACACTGATTATGACAGTCTGCTCTGAAATTTTATACACAGCCAAAACAAACCCACCTAAAATTCATTATGTAATGTAAGTAATCTGAGCAACAGTAACAAAACAGATGCCTCCTGGATACAAATTCAGCTGAGAATAACTTATGCGGGGGTCTCTGCCGAAAGATGGTCAGACAAGTACACAGGCAGCCTTCGATGGATGGTCCTTGTGACTTTTGGAACAGGCATTTCCCGGACGGTGCCACAAAATGTGGGATAGGACTTGGAGAAGCAGAGGAGTAAGTGAGTAGATTTTCTTCTCTTTTATTCTGAGACAGGGTCTCACTCAATTGCCTGGGCTGAGATTGAATTTGCTGTCCTCCTGCTTCAGCCTCCCAGGGAGCTGGGATCACAGGTGGCTGCCACACTCAGTCAGTCTGTGTTTACAGTGAGTCAGGCCCTCAAGCTGCCTCTGCTCCGCAATCCCCTTCAGAAATGTAGACTTTCGATACTGATTCCACGGAAGAAGGGCAGCTGGAAGAACAGGGCAGGCCGCCTTTCCCTGGAGACTAAAGTCCACAGCCGGCCATTGTCCTGCTCCCGGTATTGGGTGCTCTGTCCCACAGGCAGCCAGAAGGGGACTCCCTCAGTGGGGCTCCAGCAAATGCCAGGCACCCTCATTCCCCCTTCAAAACTCCCGCAAGTGGAATCCCTCAGGAGTCGATTCTGAGGTGGAGTTTGCCGAGCAGCAGGTTGGCTGAGGGGTGACCTGGGGATCCACTCCCGTGGAAGGCAATGGGGGAGCAGGAGTGGGCAGAGGCAGGCGTCAACCATCAGGCAGGCCCTGTGACAACCTCAGGGCAACCCACAGACACCTCAGAACTGGGAAAGGAAAGTAACTGCAGGTGAAGAGGCCACCCAAAGGCAGTTGTGTGAGGTAGGGTTCCCCTGCCCTGGGTGCCTCCCCGCTGGGCTGAGGCAACACCTTAATGAGACCAAACTGGTCCCACAGGATCTTCCAGCCCCAGCTGAAAGCAGAGGCCATAGAGTGACCAGGGAGAGCATGCTGTGAATGAGAATGTGGTTTGGGGTTGGGATTGATTACATCGCAGTGGGTAGGGCAGCACCCTGACAGTGTCCCTACAGGAAGGGCAGAACAGGTTCAAGATGAGAACAGTGAAGCATGGTGGCACATGCCTGTCATCCCAGCACTCAGGAGGCTGAGGCAGGAGGATCACTGTGAGTCTGAGGCCAGCCTGGGCTACATAGCGAGTTCAGGGCCAGGCTGAAATCTACGAGACATTGACTCAAAAAAAAGAGAGAGAGAGAGTGAGAGAGAGAGAAAGGAAAAAAGACATGTAATTTTGTAATTACAAATTTTGTAATTAAAAATTTGTAATTGGGTTGTCACAAGGACCCAAATCGTCCTTTTCCTTTGAGTCACCTTGGTCCCATAGACATCTCAAACCTTCACAGAAGTTCTGGACATAGAGCTATATCAGGGACCTGGACTCCCACATGCAAGAGGCCCCCCCTGGCTTAGGCCCACAGTTGGCAAGCTTTCACCAGCAAGGAGCAGAAGTGAATGTTCTAGGCTGTGCAGGCCAGAAAGTCTCTGCTCCAGCCTCTCATCTTTGCCCCTGCAGCACTACTGTTGCCGTAGACGGTGAATAAACAATTGAACACAGATATGTTCCAATAAAACTTTATTTAAAAGCATGCAGATGGCCAAGTTTGGCCCAGAGGATGTACTTAGGGGCCCTGCTGTGGAGCAATAGGCTAACTCAATGCTTGCTCCAGGCCTGAGCTCTGACACCAAGCTTCACCAGGGCCTAGAACCAAGCTAGACTAAGGCCTAGCTCTGCAGAGGCCCCAGACCAAACCAAACTGAGGCTCCAGCTTGGGTAGGTAACCCCACACAGAGCCATGACTCAGAGCCAGAATGGTCCTGACCCAGGGATGGCACAACCCCAGACCTTGACTTCCACAAAGTCCTGGCTCCTGTCAGGTTGAATCTGATCAACACCAACCTTAGTCTCAAGTCTGACTGATCCAGCCCCAGACTGTCCTGGCCCCTTCAGAGCCTTCATCCCAGCCTCCTCATTGAACTCCGTCCTCATCTCTGATTGGACCCTGATCCCAGAGCTCTGACCTACGCTGAGGCCTGTCCACCATCTGAACCTGGCCAGAGCCAGCCGAGGCCTTGGCTCTGGTTTTCCTGTCCAGATCTGAGCCTCTCAAATGGGAGACCCCTCCCCTTCTGCAGTCACTGGGTGAAGACATCCTGTCTTCCTGCACTAAGACTCTGAGCTCCCTCACTTACCTACAAGGACGTTGGGCAGAAATACTGTGGAAACGCGGTGAATCCCTGGGTCCTTCTGGTTCTCTCACAGAGAACCTGCATTCAGAACCCAAGCCTCAGGAGCACCTGACCAGGGCCTCCTCCATCACAGGGTCTCTGCTTCTCTTACTCGTGTGCCCAGGATGAAAGGAACTCTGCCAGCTCCTGTCTGAACAGAGGCCCACCTGCCAGTCCTGGCATCAGGACGCTCCTTCCTGCAGGCGTGGCAACAACAGTGGGTGCAGGCAAGGGTCAGCCATGACAACCTCTGGGGACCTACAGGCAGCTTGAGCCACTGTGACTGAGATGGTGGCCAGGTCCTTCCATTCAGGCATCTTTCGCTGATTTACTACAGAAGGACCCTAACTCTGGGTGCAACAGCTGTCTACAGCTGGGACATCCCGGAGCCAGCCAACAGCTGAGGGGCATCTGCAGGCAGCATGGTCACCAGCTGGGGCCACAAGCTCTCCACCCAGGAGATCTGGGCCAGGCGTCTCCATGTCCCCACATGACATTCCATTCGACTCCTGGGACAGGGCTGTGACTTAGGCTCCCCACACGTGTGCTAACATGCATCAGGGTTCAGTCACAGCATTTTAAAAGATATGAACAACAAAATGAGAAATAAAAGCAAATGGGAAAGCAACATCTTGTATAAATAAGCTAATTATATTTAGTGGTAAGTGGCAAAATAAAATGAGTGATGTGTTAAGATAACTTTACCTTAGAGAAGGGGGTCAAAGAAAGACTCTCTTAAAAGCCTCACATTTTAATAATAACAATAAAAATAGGGCTGGGCATTTAGCTCAACAGCATAAACGCCTGTCTTGCAAATGCGTGGTTGTGAGTTCAATCCTCGGTACCAATAAAAAAAAAAACCACAATAAAAATAATGATTAAATGCTAAGTCAGCATGTGTGCCAGGAACTGTTTCAGGTGCTTTACATGTGTTAACTTACTTAATCTTCCTAATAACTCTGTGAACTAGCTACTATTAGTCTCTCTTCTTTCCAAATGAGGAAGTGGGGCTGGGGAGGGCACAGCAAGGAGAAGTCACATTTGGACATATGCACAGGACGTACATGGCAGATGTGGCGTCTGAGGCCAGGGTCAGAGGTGGTGCTCTCAGCCACTTTGTTCCCTGCATGTGAACAGCCAGTTGTGGGGGGATCAAGGAAACTGATCCATCAGGGAAACAAGACCTGTCAGATGGGGGCTTGTGTTAGTTTTCTGTTACCATAATAAAATATATGTGATAATAAGCTTATAAAAACGTTCACACTTATAGAGGCTCACAATTTCGGAGGGTTCAGTCCATGGTCACTTGGCCCCATTGCTCTTGGGCCTGAGGCAAAACCACACACTACAGAAGCACACACTGTAGCAAAGCTGCTTGCCTCGTGGCCAAGATGCAAAAAGAAAAGGGAGTTGTCCCAAGACTCCCTCCAAGGACATACCTCATATGACCAGATGACTTTCAAGTAGGTCACATGTCCGGAAAGTTCCACCACCAACAGTGCCGCAAGCTGGGGACCAAGCCTTTAACACATGGGCCATAGAGACTCTTCCAAACCATAGCACTTGTGAGAAGTCGCCTTTCCAAACCATAGCACTTGTGAGAACACTGTCTTGTAGGAGGGCAACTCTTGGCCCTATCTCTTCTTGGGGTGAGGAACAACCAGCCTCCCTCTATCTGTCCCAGCACAACCTGAGCACCTTCACCTAGTCACATGCTGTCTCCTGGGACTTTGACTCCCCAGCGATCAGGAAGAGGGAACATTCAGGGGACTTTAGATTCAGTGAAGGGGGTGGCTATGGTGTCAGGACCGTAGGCATCATCCTAGCCAGTGATTTCTGCTATAGCCATTCTCTTCTGATCACCAGTTTCTGTGTAACAAACCAACCCATAATGTAAAGCTTAAATGACAATTATTTTGCTCACAAGTCTTCGCTTTGGAAGGGGCTAGCAGAGATAACTGACCTCTGCCCAACTTGGTCATCCCAAGGTGGCTCAGAGACTCAGGGGATCCTCCACAGGCTCCTCCAGGTTTCTGGTGGCTGGTACTGATTGTTCACTGAGCACCCAGTGGGCCTCTCGGCTGGATCCTCTGCCCAGTGTGGCCATGGCTTCCTCCCAAAGTGGCAGCTGGCTGGCCAGGCCAAGCACTGCAAGACAGAGAGCACCAGAGATGCCATACTGCTTTGGTGATCTCTTGCTGCATGTCACCCAGTGTCATTTCTGCCACATGCCATTCACTGAGGCAGTTACAAAGTTCTTCCCAATTTCGAAAGGTAGGGAAACTGATTCTAATACATGATAAGGCATGGAAATGTTCCAGACGGAGCTGGAGAGCTGGAAATACTGCTTCGCCTATCCTGGGAAACACACGACATGCTGCACTGTTTCTTGCTGCCTGCTTCTTGACCCCTTGGTATTCATGGGATCCCACTTCCCCCTAGGTTGTATCTGTCTCTTAGCATCCTCTCATTTCAGGCTGATTTCTACTCCGTTCCCTTTTGTTGAAGCCACCAAACTTCATTTACCTGTAACCAAGAGCCCTGACTCGTACACATCCTGAAGCAGAGATAAGCCAGCTGTGTCTCAGGAGCAGAACAAAGCCATCACTCCCCAAGTGCTCCCTCATCACCCTCTCCTGACGCCGGTCAACAGTCCCGACCTTCAAACCCTAGAAGCCAGAGGGATTCGGGAGGCCAGGACTTGATCTCAGTCCCCATCAGCTTCTCACTGGAGTCACCTCTGCAGTTTCCTTGGGCCTTCAGGGCTGTCTCTCAGGAAGATCCCTGGCTTCCTGCTCAGGAGTCAAGCAGAGTGGGTTACAAGACTGTTTCTTAAACTGAAGCAAGGAAGGTGAGGGGTAGCTATGCTAATACAGTGCTTATAGCAAGTTCATCATAGGAACAGAACCAAAGGAATGCATATGTAGAGAGAGGAGGACTTTTTTTTGTATGAAAGTGACTCAAGTGCCTATGAGGCGGACTTACCCAGAGATCTGCAGTTAGCGAGCTGGATTCCAGGAGAGCTGATGGTGAAGTTCCAGTCTGACGGCTGATAGGCTTGTGACCAAGGAAGAAGCAGCGCCTCAGCTCAAGTTCAAAGGCAAGGGAAGAACCAGTTGGAAGGCAGTCATGCAGCAGGGCTTCCTTTTATTGATGGGAGAACTGCCTTTGTAGCCCATTGATTCCTTCAGCTGATTAGATAAGACCCACCCACGGTAGGGAGGACAATCTCTTTTACTCAGTCTACTGATTCAAATATTAATTTCATCCCAAAACATGCAGAATAGTATTTGGCAAAATCTCTGAGTACCCCATGGCCCAGTCAAGTTGACACAGAAAATGAACCATCACACTGGTAGACTCAGTTATTGAGTGGGCCTCAGGAAGCAGTGTCAGTATAAGTTGGCTATTACAATTTCTGAAGTTTGTCTGCATCAGACACAGGAATAGGAAGCTGGGGGGTTAGCACTGCCTAATAACAACAATGACAATATTTAATGGACACAAGTAGATAAGGTTCTTACCTCTGTTTTACAGACAAGACAATTGAATCTCTGAGATGCTGAAAGGCTTCAAAGAGGTTAATAAATCAAAAATGGTGGAACAGGCAGTGAATACAGGTAGCCTAGCTCCAGAGCCCATGTGCATAACTACCAAAGAATATGTTTCTTCATCCTCCTCTGGGACATTTCACCCGTGTCTCTCTGGAACGAGAAGAGGGAAGCTGCCCTGGTCACTAAGGAACGCCATCCTACGGGTGTGTGTGTGTGTGTGTGTGTGTTGCTGGTATTACAGGAACTGTGTGACACTAACATATGAAAATTACTTGGTTTCTTTCCTTTTCCAAAGCCATTTGCATTTTTACACAGTTACCTGGAGAGGGCAATACCTAATTTGACTTGAAGAATGACTCACAGGCAAATTTAAAGTATCACCAATGGAACCCTAACCCTAACCCTAAGACCTCCAAAGAATTGCTCAAATTTTAAGATCCTCTAGAGCTAAGTTCCAAAACTGGTTCTCACCACAACCAGGTCAAGTGATATAGCACAGACTAGAAATCAATCCCCTTTCATGCCTTTCTTCCTCTGGAGAAGGGGTCAGCCAGTGCCAATAGGGACATGATTGAGCCGGTGACCTGTGTGAGCGAGGCAGGTTATGCTTAGTGGAGGTTCAAGACCTTTTAACTCCAGGCAAGGAGTGAGCCTCAAGTATTACCATGGCCACAGAACTTGCCTTAACAGAGGAGGGTGGCATGGTGATGCATTTACATTTCTTGGCTACCCAAAAGGAGGAGCCTTGACTGGGAATGAGGAAGAGATGTCAATTATCATTACTTTTACTCGGCATTGCCCAGGAGCCTCAAATGCAATAATAAATAAATAAATAAATAAATAAATAAATAAAGGATACGGTTTGGGAAAGGACTAGCATTGTGTTTATTCATAGTCAACAAGATTATGTATAATTATAGAAAATTGAAAAGTACCTATAAACAATTATTAGGATTAATAAATGAATTTAGTAAATGTATTATATACATTTATTAAATGTATATGTATGTATATATATGTATATATACATATAAAGTTACTAGAAGATCAATTAATTTTATTTCTATATACTAGCAGCATAAAATGCTAGAAAATAAATCTTAAATATGCCATTGCAATAGCATAAAAAACATGAAATATTTGGAGAAAAAATACAACAAAAAATGTGTGAGATCTCTATCCAAAAAACTAGAAAACATCAAGAAAAGTGAAATATTTGGCCCAGGGATATAGCTCAGTGGCATAAGTGCTGGCCTGACAAGCACAAGATACTGACTTTGATTCCTGGTACAAAAAACAAAGTGAAATATCTATACACAGTAATTTGAAAGACATACCATTTTCATGGATTGGAAGGCTATAAATTGATAAATGCACTGCAATAACAATAAATATTTCTTCCTATCTTAAAATGTAACCAAGATAATTTTAAATACCAAAAGAAGAAAACTTTTTCTATCAGACATCAAGGTTGATTATAAAGCTATAGTAATTAATATACTGAGCTACCAACAAGGGTGAGACAAAGCCAACAGAGCAGAATTGAGAAAAGAAATAAACACCATATGGATATTTGAGTTACAAGATAAGGAGCACTACAGAGCAGTAAATAAAGATTATTTTCAGTAAATAATTCTGGATCTGTTAACTATCCAGAGATAAAATCAAAATCAAAATCTATTTTATGCATTCACAGGCCCTTCCACCATGCTGTTCTGCTTTGGAAACAGCCAACTACAGACTGAAACCTCTACAAACTGTTAGCCAAAATAAACCTTTCTTCTTTTAAGCTGTGCTCACTGGGGGTTATATTTCAGCAAGGAGAAAGTGGCTAAGATAGGTTTTGTATGAGACAAGTGGAGTCATTGCTGTGACTACCAGACCACAAGGTTTGGAAGCCTTTTGGACTGATTCTTGGGAGGGGTCTGGAAAACTTTGGAGATGTCAGCTGGAGAAACAGCCCTCCTATTTTGTGAGCCAAGCTTGAAGAGAGTCTGGCTGGAAGATCATAATGCAGATAGAAATGTAGGCTCAAGAGGTTTCAACTGATTCAGTTGGCAACAGAATTTCATTGGCAGTTAGTCTCCAGACAATGTGTGTTATGGTCTGGCAGGAAAAAAATTTTTTTTAATTTTTTGAGACAGGGCCACACTACATAGTCCAAACTTGCCTTGAACTATGTATCCCAAACTGACCTAGAACTAGCAGCAATCTTCCTGACTAATTCTCCCAAGTTGTAGGATTACAAGCATGTGCCACCATGCCCAGCCTCTAGCAGAAAATTTATCTGCATTTTGCTTCATGTCCTGAGACTTTGCAGGATATTGAAATTAGGGTAGTAGACTAATTAGTCTGGCAGAGGGGCATGGTAGAGGAGAGCATAACAGAAGATAAATTTTTGTTTCCTTATAGTAAGAGAGATTTCTTAAATATAGCACACACAGACACAAAGATCAATCTTGAAGGAAAATTAATTGAGCTGTATTAAAACTTAAGTGATTCTTTTAATCAAAAAAATCACTGAAAAATAAAGAAGCAAACTAGAAAATGAAAGATGTTATTTGTAGAGTAAAACCAATAGAGGTTTCAGCAAAAGGTATTTATAAATCAGTAAGAAAAATCCAGATCCCTCAGGAGGCTGAGGCAAAAGAATTGCTGCAAGTCCAAGACCATCCTGGGATACAAAGTGAGTTCAAGGCCAGCCTGACCTGTATAAAGAAGTTTGTCTCAAAAAGACAAAAATAAAAATTGAAAAGAAAGAGCCAGGTAACTTAATTTAAAAATGGATAATAGCCAGGCATGATGGCACAGAACTCAAGAGGCTAAGGCAAGAGGATCACTGTGAGTTGGAGGCCAACCTGGGCTATGTAGTGAGTTCAAGGCCAACCTGAACTACATAGCAAGACCTTGTCTCAAAAAGTGAACAAAGAAATGGACAATACATTTTTAAAAGCACTTAAAATGGTAGACATCAAGAATTCTACAGTCCCAGGATGCCATCAAGAACAAGACATGCACCAGCAGCAGTTACATCAGCCAGGAAAGACCAAGAAGCCAAGCCTCACCCTTCCATAAGCCAGCCAGTGCACAGGCTGGAAGAGAAGAGTGCCGCCCCCTCCCCCAGCTTCTAAGCAACCAACTGATTTGGAGGAACACAGATAGAGATGATAAAGTCAGGAGTCTGAGCATCTATTTAGCACATCACAATATGCAACATAGTAACTATTGGGGATTTCCTGTCTTGCTTTTGAAATCCAGTATCATTCTCATTGTTTCGTTTAGTTCAGCTTTATTGATTTGTTTTATTCCCTTTAAAATAAAAGTAAAGGTTGACAATGCATGGTGTATGTACCATTGTTGCCCCCTGATTGACATGTTTTGAAATCTTGTAGTTTTTTCCGTTGTCCTCCTTTTCCACATCTTCCCTATCCTCCCCCCTCTGCCTTCTCCTCCTCTTTCTCTTCTTCTTCTTCTTCTTCTTCTTCTTCTTCTTCTTCTTCTTCTTCTTCTTCTACTACTATGACTTTCCTTGAAATAAAATGGATTTGGGAAAAAAATAATAAAAAAATTTTAAAAGAATAAGAGTAAGAATCTTCAAAATTCTACTCCTCTATTAAAGCAAAAGAACACTGACAGAAATTATCAAAACCAACAATTCAAAATGCTAGAAATTAACTTGCAGCAATCTAAGGAGTATGTATTCAAATAAAAGTAACTGAAT